>CM076902.1:25927372-26091074 GCA_039519145.1 Kokia cookei
TTAAAATAAGGATTATAATTTGAGGATATTTGATGTAATTAACTTTTTTATTAAATAAATATATTATTTTTTTTATTAATACGATATTGGAATTGGGATGAGGGTGAGGAAGATGAGATTTTTTTTTTGAACAATTTCATCACAATAAATTATTTATAATATTTTTTCAACTCATTAATAGGATAAATATTTTAATACATTCGAATCCACATTTTTTTTACGTTAATAATAATATTCATACCAATCAAACGAAAATTCAATCGACATCAGAAAAATGAGATTGAATCCTTTTCAAAAGGTACAAAAACTTTAATCATCCCGATATGTTATTTTATATTATAATTAAATTTCAGATTATGGAGATTTCCATTGGATCGAATTTACAAGACCATATGATAACCTAACCCATAAAAAAGATTTAGAGTTGACTACTAAGGCCCAAAAAGAGTTGACCCACCCAACCTTTTGTATTTTCATTCTTTTTTTGTCCTCCTCGACTGCCTTGCCCCAAAGTCGAAGCCAGTGTTTTACTCTCTCGTCAACTTCAATGGAGGCTCCGATCAGAGCCAGAGAAGCCCTAGGTTTCATTCTCATCTCTCTTCTATTTTCCATCTGCAGATCCTCTTCCTTAAACCATCTCCTGATCTCCAACGCCGAGCGTAGAGTAAGCATCAAACCTCTCTCTCTCTCTTTTTCTATATTTCCACCTTTTAATCTTAGTTTCGTTTGAAGTTGTCGAAATTATGATATAATGTTGAAAAATTTAAAGTTTTTTGGGTTAAAGAACTGGTTTTAGGTGAGGAATTTATTTTAATTCACATTTTAAAAGCTCCAATTTTAAAGAAAATGTAAGATGCTTGATCTCAATATTTTTATTTTATTTTGTTTGATTTGGATTCTTTTGAGCTTGTTTATTTAATTTTTTTTTGTCTTTTGGGTTAATTTGGCTTCTTTTGTTAAATTATGATATGCGGTTAAAAATTTTTAAGTTTTTTTGGGTTAAAGATCTGATATCAGGTAAGAATATATATTTGAGTTTAGATTATCAAAGCTCCTATTGTTTAAAAAAGAAAAGTTGCAAGATGCTTGATCTTAATATTTTTATTTTGTTTTGTTTAATTGGGCTTATTTATTTGGATTAATTTATTTTTCCCTTTCCTAAATATTGTTTTTGGTTGATGCAGATTGACTTGAGCTCCCACATTGTCAAAGTTTACTTGACTTTGAAGGTAATTTCTCTCTAAAGGCTACAAGTTTTTTAAATACATATTTATATGTATGTATGCATATATAAATCATTTAATAGAGAGGGGTTGAGGTTTTATACTTGCAATTTGAATTGGAGGCCTAAAATTTACTAGTTAATGGAAATCTTTAGCCTTTTTTTACTTTATCAGGCACTGGTTTTTTTAACACTTTTATGCCCTGACATTTATTATTATTATTTGATTTAGTGCTTGGCAATTTATATTGTGTTTCTTTTTTTTTTTTTAATACCTGCAATTTTGAAGAATTAACATTTAAGAAAAGAAACTTAAACTATTTTTGATAGCGAAATTCATGATTTACTTTTATATGAAACAGTTATGTTTCAGTCAACTCTTTTTAGGTAATCGTGAGCTTTTAATCAAATATGATTTTGCTTTTTAGTAACTTCTGAGACAGCAGACTGTAAATAGCAAAACAGTCAAGTAGCAAAAGTAACTTAAAACTGGAGTCTATAATTTCTTATTGGTTTATGCAAGTGAATGAAATTGAGGCATCATTTTAAGTTTTAGCATTGATATTATGAGGATTAGATTATTAATATCTAGATTTCTAATATTTTCATGTATTTTATTTTGCATAATTGTATATGAATAAATGTGTATGTATTTATCTCTTTTAGGTCGAGAATGCCGGTAGTACGCCTACTTCAGAGGTTCTTCTTTCTTTCCCACCTGCTCAAGTTGATCATCTCGCAATGGTTGAAGCATTAGTAACTAAAGGAAAGAGGAAGAAGACTACGTTAGGCCGTCTTGATGTAAAACCGACTGAACTGCCTGATGCACCTAATGTCGCTAAATATTTTACTATTTATTTGGCAAATCCCTTAAAATCTGGTGAAAGCACAACCCTAGAAGTATTGTACCTGTTGACACACTCCCAAGAACCTTTTCCAGCTGAGATAGGACAATCAGAATCTCAACTGGTATATTATCGTGATAGTGCGTTGATATTGTCGCCATATCATATTAAGCAACAAACGACTTTTATTAAGACACCAAGTACTAAAGTGGAATCGTTCACAAGGGTGGAACCCAGTAATCGTGCAGGCACTGAAATAAAGTATGGGCCATATGAGGATCAGCCTCCATACTCTTTTTCTCCAATTCTTATACATTTTGAGAACAATAGCCCATTTGCTGTTGTTGAGGAGCTTGTCCGTGAAGTTGAGATATCTCATTGGGGCAACCTTCAGGTCACAGAGCAGTACACATTGGTTCATGCCGGTGCACGGCACAAAGGTGTATTTTCAAGGTAGAGTAGCTACTACGTACTAGGATTCAATTTGAAAGATCAAGAAACAAAGCACGTTTTTATGATTGATTTCTGTAGTCACTTTCTGCTGCATGCTATTTCAGGGTTGATTACCAATCCAGGCCAACTTCGAATGGTGCATCCTCGTTGAGGTACCTTCTGGCAAGACTACCTCCTAGGGTTCATTCTGTCTACTATCGGGATGAAATAGGAAACATCTCGTCCTCACACCTGCGTACTGATTCCCGTAAGGTATTCAAATGTGTTTCTCTTCCATTCTCTCTCTTCTCTTTCCCTTGCAGCAAAAAGTTTTTTTTTAACAATCAAATCATTTACCTAGTCAACTTTGGAATTTTTGTGGTTACGAGTTATTCCTAAAAATAAATGCTTTTTATCCTAGTTTCTTGGACATGTGACCATGTAGATGTTTAAAACCCTTGTATTTGCAACTCTCCTTGTTGGCTTGTAAGTTTCTATTTGAAAGGCTTGTTCCGGCTTAGTTATATATTGTTGCCATCAAACAACAAGGTTTCCCCAGTCTTTTAATCATGCATTTATATATTAGTGCACCCTTTGTCATGTTTCCAGTTAAGGAAGAAGTCAGCATAATATGAAAGGTTTTTAAAATCTTTTTCATATGCTTCTATCGCTGCTGCTTTCTCTTCGTGTATGTTGATTGTCAACTAAGTTTATTCTCTTACAGTCTGAACTGGAAATTGAACCACGGTATCCTTTATTTGGAGGTTGGAAAACAACTTTTGTCATCGGTTATGGGCTACCATTACAAGACTTCCTTTTCGAGACATCTGATGACAGGCGTTATCTCAACTTTACTTTTGGATGCCCCCTTCTTGAGACGGTGGTTGACAAGTTAACTGTCAAAGTAGGTTTGGTTTAAAGATCTTGGATTCATATTGTTTATATCTGTTTCTTTATATAGTTGTTTCTTTAATCCTTTTGTTAAAATTTTGGAATATAAACTGGAGCTAACATGTTATGCTTCAGGTTGTGTTACCCGAGGGTTCAAAAGACCCTTCTGCTGTGGTTCCCTTTCCTGTGGAGCAGCATCTTGAGGTAATTATTCTTTATATAGTAATCTCTTTGCAGTTTTTATAGTGGATGCATGAATTTATTTTTGCATGTTACATCTGAATCTTGCAGACCAAATATTCTTACCTTGATGTTGTGGGAAGGACTGTGGTGGTCATGGAAAAGAAAAATCTCGTACCCACGCACAACTCTCATTTCCAGGTAAGTTGTTACCTCTTCTACTTGTATTATGTGTTTTTGCATTGGTATCGATTTTATTGATGTCCATATTGAGTCCATCTCCTCATGATATTATAAATTAGTGAATAGAACACTGCTAACTGAAACCTTCAAAATGATGAATGATTAAAATCCACAAGTACTTTCATGGAGGCTGTTCGAATCTGCCCAAATTAATAGAAAAATGGTTAAAGCATCTAGGTACTAGTCTCTGTATTATAGTAATTTAATCTTTGTATGTCTGATATTAGTACAAATAAGTAGATTCCATTACCGTGTTATGGAAAACCATCAAAATGATGATAAAGACCTTTGTTTGCTGACTCTGCACCAATATCGAACTACAAAAATTAAATTACTCAAATTCTGTTAGATATTTCAGCCTCGGAAATGACCTCCATTATAGTTAGTGGAAAACGATTTTCTTCAATCTCATGCGATTTCTATCGATCCCTCTTTGCAGGTTTACTACACCTTCAAGCCAATCTTCATGCTTGCGGAGCCTTTGATGTTGGCGTCCGCGTTCTTCTTGTTTTTCGTGGCTTGTGTAGCTTACCTGCACATCGATCTTTCCATACGCAAGTGAAACATCGCAGTGTTCGCAATAAAAAATATTAGCAAATAGTTCGAAATCGTCACTCTTTAGATTGCAGTGATGCCACTTCACCTGAGGTGAGAGACTACACCAACTCTAGAACTAGGGCATTATTGTAACTTTTTCGTGTACTAAAATACACCAAAATTCTGAAATGTTTTTTCTGATGAAAAATAGTTGCCCATTAAAAATGTTGTCGTTAAATTTAAAAACTCTTGTTTTTTACGGAGTAATTGTTTCAAGTTTCAACCTGGTATGCAATGTTATGTGGGCTTGAGGTGATTATCTGATATCGGTGTGCTATACTTTTCCATATATTTAAAATATCAAACATTATTACTTATGTCCAAATGCGTTGGACATTCAATATTTTTTAAAAAAATAGTCTATATAATCAAGTTTAAGGTCGAAAATAAATTGAGCTTGAATAAGTGGATTTTTGTTTATTTTTAAGTTTGTTTTTCTTCAATTCATATTTTTAAAATATGTGATTATGTTCATTTATTTAAAATTATGTATATTCATATTTATTTGTTTAAGTTAAATGAATATGTTCGTTAAAATTAAACGAGAAAACATGTTCATGAATCTTTTAGAATAAATAGGGTTAGCTTGTCTTTTCAGTAATCAAATAGGGTTAATTTAGTCTTTGACAAAATAGAAATAGCTATAGATTTTTCTTTTATTTTATACTTTTCCAATTCCTTTTATAAATCGCAAAAAAAAAGAGAGTTATAATTATTTTATTATTAAATGGATGTTCATCAAGATTAAGATAAATTTAATGTATTTTAAGATTTTAATCATGATTAAAAATAGAGTTTTATTTTATTTATACTTATAGATACAAATATAAACTTTGTAAAAGCATTGTAAACATTCTTATTAGTAAATAAAATATGTTCTCTTTTGCTCTTCTACTTTTTATTCTTTACCTTTTTATTATTTATTTCTTAACACGTTTTCTAATTTTTTTTAAGTTGCTTCTAGTAACCTAAACAAAATTTTGGAAAAATATTTCCTCTCAAAAAATATTTTCTACAATTTGAGAAAAGCAATTAAAAAATTGTAAGCTAAATATTTGAGTAAATGCTCTCAAAAGTGTTATATTAATTTGAAGAAATACAACTGATTGATTACAAATGAAGGATTTCTAGTTATAGTTAAACTTTCCAAATTTAATGGTACAATTTAAATTACATTAATGGTCAATCTTATCACTTAGGATTACAGAATATCCACCATGATAACTCTAGTTTTACTGGAGTGTTTCATTGGGTCATCAAGGTTTCAAATAGATTAATTTTTTCATATGTTTCACGATCGAACCAGTTCAAGTGAATCAAACGAGTCATGTTTTATCAGTTAACTTTCATAGGCGTTTTGTGTATATTTATCACGGGCTTTAATCTGTGACACATAACACTTTCGCATGTTTTGTAATAAAATCAGCCACAAAATTCTATTCTCTTAGTATATACTTAGAATTCTATTTTAAATATTTTTTTATACATTATTTTAAATAATTTTAATTCTTATTAATTTTTTTGTTTGTATTGTATATATTAGCTTTTATTATTTTTTTGACTTACATTTTATATCAATTTATTTTTTAGATTTCAGTTAGTTTTCTTAATAGCGTAATAAATTTTAAATTTTCTATCATTTCTCTTTTTTCTTTAAAAATGGTTAGTTATTGTTAGTGAATTTTTAATTTTGAATGAAATTTAATCTTTTGTTACTTTAGATGTGGTATGTTTCACCAATATTTTTAGATATTTGAACCAATAGCGGAGTTAGAAAATGTTTTTAGAAAGTTGAAATTAAATTGTATATTTTTATATTAAAAATATAATTTTATCATTTCAATAGCTTATATCTTTATAAATTTTAAAGATTTAAATTAAATTTTTATCATTTTTGAGAGAGCTAAAGTATAATTTTATCATTATTAATTTAAAATTTTAAAAATCATAAAAATTTTAAATTAAAAATTTATAATTTTAAAAAGAGTTATGACCCTTAATCTCTATTACGCTCCGCCGCAGCTTTGAATAATTAGTGTATTTTTTTTTCAAATTTGATTTTCAATTATCTTAGTTTTTTATTAGTTTGATTAAATTAATTCTCATTCAATAATAATTTTGATTGGGTTTTAATTTCTTATTATTGTTGAAGGAATTATTTGTTCAATTAGTAATTTTTTTACATGTTAAAGCACTATTATGATAAAAAGATGTGTCTTCGTTCATTCACAATTGTGTTACGTAATTTAATGTTCATGATGATGCGTATGATAAAAAATAATAAAATATTTTCCAGTATCTTTTAGCTTATATAGATATTTTGAGTCATTTAAATAAAATATGATAAAATATAATCATAAATTGCAAAATATTTTTTTGAAAGATAAAATTGTAAAAGTTAAATAATGGAAATATTTTAAACAAATTATTATAAATTACAATTTTATTATTACGTTTTAATTAATTGTTTTTAACAAACATTTTGATTAATTATTTTTGTTTTTGTTTAATGTCAGCCCAATTATCTTTAATTTTCTTTTAAAAAAAAATTAAGCTTTTGTATATCGTTTTATTTGAATGCTTATTACTTAGTTTTAAAAGTTTATATGTTTAATAAAAAATAAAATTAATTAAAATTTTAAAATTTATAAAATAAATTTAATTATTAAAATGAAAGAAAAACATAAACAATTATTAATTAAGAAACAAATAATAAAAAAAACATATACATATAGTAATCCAATATAAATATGAATAATTATATTATAAAGAAAAAAATTAGAATACGAAATCATAGCAATTTTATTAATATATATTAATAGAATAATAAATAAACTTTAAATAATTTATTAAACGAATTTATTCATTAATAAAAATGAATTAAATAAACTTTATTTGTGTTCAATTTATTTAATAAACGAATTTTAAAATTTTATTCATATTTATTTATTTAACTTAATAAATAAATATAAACAAATAAAAACCGAACTGGAACCATTCAAATTATTTCAAAAGGATAAGGTGTAGAGATGGTTATGAACAAATTGCGATGCGCATTAATGGGTAGCACAGCCCCAACCAAACTCTTTTAATTCGGTTAGCTTAGCAGGTTTTGCATTTATGGCCAAAGATTTAAACCACTTCTCTCATCCCATCCAAACCTTATCTAAATTATTAATTTAATATTAAAAGTATCAGAAAAATATTTATATTTTCAACCGCATATAGTGATTTGATAGTTAAAGTGTTTATCGTTTCAAATGTAATATGAGATTGAATCGTATTAATAATATTGTTATTAAAGTTTTACCATTCTTTTATAATTCAATAAAAAAAATATATTTATATGTTTTTATAGTTACCCTTTTTTTATAATTCAATAAAAGAGAAATATATTTATATGTTTTTATAGTTAGGTGGCAATCAAGTAAGTTCGAGTGCATTTGGATTGGTTATTTTATATTCAAGTTTTTTATAGTTTAAACTTTTTACTAGTTTATGTCTTTTTGAATTCGAATTTTACAATTTTAAAATCTTTTCGGATTCTAATTACGTTCAATGTAAATATATATTTACACATTAATATAAATTATTAATTTATTATATTTTAAGTGAGTTTTATATAATATTTTTAATTATGTTTTATTAAAATTAATATTTGTTATTATTATTTGATAGCATAAAAATGATACAACTTTCTTTTTTTTTTTGAATTACAAATAGCGACTAGCTCGAATTGAACCTAAGTCACACCTAGAGTGATGAACACTCTTGACCATCAAGCCAATACATGGGGTTAAACAAATTTATTATAAAGATATGCCATATTACAAAATAATTATATTGATCTTAAAAATACTGATTAAATAATCTTGTTCCTCAAATAATACATAGTTTATGTTATTATTATGAAATAAAAAAAAATATTAAATAAAAAAGTAAAAATTCCTTCATTTTTCTCTCAATGACGAAGAATGAGATTTCCTTTGGAGATACAGGGGAAAACGCTTCCCGTTCCACCAAAAAGGTGAGGATATGGGAGAATGGAGACATTTCGGATGAAGAGATGGCGGTGGTTCCTCCCCCGTCGCAACCTCGATCTTGGAAAGATCGATTATTAGGAACAGGCCTCTGGGCAAACGAAAAAGCAAAGAACATAGCCAACTTAGTGATGGAAGAGGAGTTCGAGTTATCTGAATTGGATATAATAAGAACAATTGTTGATGGCATTCCTTTTATTAGCTTATCTGATCTAGTTAATCAACTCCTAATAAAAAGAGATGGCACAGACGATGATCATCGAGCTATTTGTGCGGAATATCGACTATCCAATCGTATACAACAAAGTCTACTCATTGTGGAAACCAAGTCAGGTGTTCCGTCTTATGGACGTAGAGAACGGTCATTTTTTAGTAGAATTCCAAAGTTTGGAGGATTATGAGAGGGTGTTTTGTCAAGGACCATGGATTGTATATGGTTAGTACCTTATGGTACAACCATGGTCAATCGAATTCAACTCTAGTCAACCCTACCCCAGCAAGGTTATGACATGGATACGGCTACCAGGGCTGCTAGGACACTTGTACAGAAAGCAAATCTTACTGGAGATAGGGGGAATGTTGAGAAAAGTAGCAAAACTTGACTTTAACATAGAGAATGGCGTCAGAGGGAAATTTGCACTAATGGTTGTATATATAAATTTGGAAAAAGCTCTGATCTCCCAAGTCATGGTGAATGGATTAGTTTAAAGGGTTGAATATGAACACTTGCCTATGGTTTGCTTTTCCTGCGGCCGCTACGGTCATGTTAAAGAGATTTGCCCCAAGCAAATAAGTGGACATAATATTACAGATCCAAGGCAAAAGATGAGTGAAGAAGGGAGCTCAAGAACACCGTCAAAGGTAAGGAATAAAGGTTTTGGGACCTTAGAGACCTATGGCCCATGGATGCTTGTCGAGTGGCGAGACCGGTAACCCAAATGGATGGCACAAAAAATTTTGGAAAAATCGACGAAAAATTCGGAAGCCACACGCTTTCAGGTGTTAGAATCCTTTATGGAAGAGGAAACCCAGTTTGTTTCAAAAAATGATAACGAGGGTAATAAAAGTAGCCCTAAAGTAGTCCTACCTGATCCAACATTTGAAAGCAAATTTTTAGAGTTGGGCTCATCTCAAAAGACCAATACAAAAGGATATTGGGCTTATAAAAAGAATAGGGGCTTATAGATCATTAAAGGGGAAAGAGGTTGAAACGGACCTAAGACTCGACGTGCAAAAGCAGACATAATCCATCTCACAGCACAAAGAGCATCAGATTGAGGAAATTTCAGGTATGAGTTGGGTAGAGAGGTCGAATCCAAACATCCATCACACTTCGCATTCCGAGGAGCTTAGAGAAGATCGGCTTACTAAGTCCCATTTACAACCTATGGTAATTCTACCTCAAAATCTGTTACCTAAGAGGAGCCAACTAGAATGGTGAAGGAACATCAACATGAAGGCACTACCCACATGGGGGATGATGGCATAAAGGCCCTGAAAGACCTTTCAGAGTTGAGCTTCTAGGGATCGAAAGCTAAAACCACAATAGGTTTTCTTGAAGATAGTCCCCCACCAGAGCCTTTGGTATCGAAAAATAAAACATACCTTGCTCGCCCAACTTACGGGTCGACCTTTCTCTCCTAATCGACATGCCCACCTTTTAATCCCTTATAAATCCAAAAAATTTAGTTACCATTTCGATAACACTAATAGAGGGGGTTTTAGATCCATCCAAACACTGTACCGTCAAGTTTGCAGAGAGCACTGTACCATCAAGGGAAGGGACTTTAAACAAAGGCATCCACACAGTAATCAAACAACGAGTCAAGTATGTGGAGATTTGATTAGGGGGAGAAAAACAGCGGGAGTAAGGAAAGCAAGAAACTCAACAAAATTATCAGGGGCAAAGGTAGTCCTTTCAAACACTATTATCATTATCTGAGGCTAACCCCAATTTAGTTAAATTAGTGAATAAACAAGTTCAGTTAGAAATTGGTGTGGATTCACCCAAGGGATCGATTGAGGCTCTTGATGAAGTAACGAGTGGGGAACAGTGACCTTGGATAACTGATTCTCTCTTTTCAAATATGTGATCAATAAAGCACAATTTCTCAGTTATAACGTGAAACTGCCAAGGCTATGCAAATACGAAATTTCCCAGTATTCTCAGGGAATATAGTTCAGAGCACAAACCTAATGTTGTTTTCCTGTTAGAAACTAGAGTCAGCGGTAATAAAGCTGATAAGATTATCGCTAAACTAGGATTTCATTCATCCTATCGGGTGAAGGCTCGTGAGTTCTTTAGGGGCATCTGGATAGGTTGGAGAAATTTGGTAAACCTAGAAGTCATCCATAGTTACACTCAATTCATCCTTACTCAAATTAAAATTGGTTTCCCCACCTAAGCTTTCTACGTTACTTTTGTCTATGGCAGCCTGAACAGGTCCAAGATGGCAACTCTTTGGGATGCGTTATGAGATTCCATGCCTACTTCTTCCTCTCCTTGGATGGCAGTCGGAGACTTTAACGTCATTCTCTCTGAGGAAGATAAAAAAAGAGGGAACTCTCAAAGATATCGGTGCCCTCACTTTGAGAGATTCGTGGAGGATAATAACCTTTACGACTTAGGCTTTCGAGGGTCGCCATTCACTTGGCAAAGAGGAGGGGTGTTTGAGAGGCTCAATCGTGCACTAAGAAACACCACGTAGCTACTATCATTTCTAAACAGCTTGGTCAAGCACCTCGTTCGCCTTAAATTCGACCACCGACCTATTCTCATAAACCTTAACCTTGAGCTCAAACTACCTAGAGGTTGCCATTTTCACTTTCTGGCAGGGTGGGCCCAACATCAAAATTTCCTAGATACTATCAAGAATTTATGGGATTATACTAAGGATATATCCAGAACTCTTGGGGTTCTTACTAATGACTCAAAGAGTGAAATAAAAAGGTATATGGACATATAAGAGAGTGTAAACATAGTTTAATATACTTCTCAAAACGAGCATAGGTGGAGTTAAAAAGGTAGACTTCCGACAGAGCATTCCAAAAAGAAATGGCAATCCACTCTGAGCTTGAAGAGGTTTTAGATCATGAAGAGTTATTGTGGAAACAGAAATCGAGATGTGAGTGGCTCATGCTTGGGGACAGAAATACTAAATTTTTTCACAACTAAACAATGTATAGAAGGAAGTTCAACCGTATTACTGCCTTACGAAAAAGGGATGGGGAATGGTTATATGATCCTAACGCGGTTCAAGAGGAAGCTATCCCTTTTTTTAAAAATCTTTATGGTAAATATCCAATAGAGATGGAGGACCTACCTCCAAGCTACTTCCCTCAACTGGACCCAAATGACATTGACTTACTTGCAAAAGAAGTATCCAATGAGGAAAATTAAAAGTGCTCTCTTCGATATGACCCCACTTAAAGCTTTTGGCAATGACGGATACCATGCTATTTTCTTTCAGAGTCAGTGGGATAACATTGGTAAGGCAATTTTTGACTGGGTTAAGGAGGTGTTCAAAGGCAAACTGATTGATTCAGAGCTCAACAACTTGTCGTTCTCATCCCCAAAGTTGATCGTCTCCAAGAAATTTTACAATTTCATCCTGTCAGCCTGTGCTCAATTCTCTACAAATTAGTAATGAAAGTAATTGCTAATAGGTTCAAAGTCGTATTCCCCAATCTCATAAGTCGAGAACAGGCTTGGTTCATAGCTGGGCACAACATCTTCGACAATATTCTTATTGCCCAAAAAGCCATCCACTTCAAGAGAGGTAAATATAAAAAATGGATGGCTATTAAAATCGACTTATAAAAAGCCTATGATAGAGTAAGATGGGAATTCATCGACGACTCCATATGCCAAGCAGGTATTCCCGTTTCTTTGATAAGGGTGATTATGTCCGCCGTCTTTACCTCTACCATGCAAATCTTATGGAATGGGATTCCTATGAAGAAATTTAAGCCAGCTAGAGGTGTTCGTCAAGGTTGTCTCTTATCTCCTTATCTGTTTGTCTTATGTATGGAATGGTTGGGACATAGTATTAAAAAAGCACAATCTAATGGAGAATGGAAACCCATCTTGTTAGAACCGATCCACCATTGTCACATCTCTTCTTTGCTGATGATCTTGTAATCTTTTCCAAAGCTGACAAAAAACATGGAGCTTTAATTAAAACTATCTTGATCAGTTTTGTAAAATCTTCGGACATAAGGTTAATGCTAGGAAGACCAATATGTATTTTTCTCAAGGAGTAGTACAGGAAGTGGGAGAGGAATTAAGTGGGTTCTTAGGCTTTCATAAAGTACAAGATTTGGGCACTTACCTTGGAACCCTTTTATTTCATAAAAGATCAACTATTACCTCTTTAAGGTTTATAGTCGAGAAAGTCAGAGCCAAACTTTGCAATTGGGATGCCTCTAAGTTATCCATAGCAGGTCGGTTTACTTTGGCACAATCAATACTCCTAACAATACCAAACTATTTCATGCAAACCATGCGACTATATTAGGGATTTGTGAGGAGATTGAGCGTCTTGCCAAACAATTCATATGGGGCTCTAGCGCAGGGAAACGAAAGCCAACTTTGGTTAACTGGAATTCTGTGTGTCAACCACGTTCCAATAGAGGCTTGGGACTTAGACGACTTGAGGATCAAAATTCCTCCTTTTTGTTAAAATTAGGCTTCAACCTTATCAACAAGGAAAGAGACCTATGGGTCAGAGTGCTCAGGACTAAATGTAGAATGAATGAACGCATCCTTACTAACATTACAAAAGGAAATTGGTCAATGATTTAGCATGGGCTTTCACAGATATGGCCTATTTTGAAAGAAAATATATGCTGGTCAATTGGTTCAGGGACTACTATCCATTGTTGGGAGGACCCTTGGATCCTGAACATAGGTTCCTTTGAAAACATTGTATTTTTTCCAAATAATCTTCGTTTAGACCAAACATTAAAAGACCTGGTCAAAGAAGACGATGCTTGGAATATTCAGGCGTTTCGTGAGCAGATACCAGAAGGCGTCATCAGAAAAATTATAAACATTCCACCTCCACATCCACATCCACATCCACATCCACAAGGAGGAAAAGATAACATCTCCTGGTCTCGGTCTGCTAATGGAAAGTTCACGATTAAAAGTGCATATACACTCCTGAAACAAAACTCTTGGCAAGGCCGCAGCGACCACTGGAAAATGATTTGGAGATATCAAGGCCTCCATCGGGTTCACTTCTTCCTTTGGCTCGCTGCTTAGAAGAAGTTGTTTACCAACCAGGAACAAGTTAGGAGACACATAGGGCACAATCTTGCATGTCCAGTCTGGCAATGTGTGATTGAAGATCCACTGCACGTTCTAAGGGACTGCAAGGAGGTCGCGATGGTTTGGAAATACTACATCCCGAGAGAATAATGGGATTTTTTCTTCTCTGAAAGCTTTGAGGACTGGTTCCAGTCTAACCTTACAAGCAAACATCGGATGGAGATTACTGACACCCCGTGGTCAACTCTCTTTGGCATTTTAGCTTAGAGGTTATGGATAAACAGAAACTTGTTTGTATTTCAGGGCATTTCATGGAACATGATGGAGACCATCAACGTATCGTCAATCTGGGCAGATCAGTATACGGTAGCGCAAAGTCAGAGAATGTTTAGAGTGAGGGTGGTAAACCCTGAAAATTCTATAGGACATTTACACTCAAATAGATTAGAACAATTATAGTTTAGGGTTGTCGTGCCCACTTAGATAGTTCTCTTTATTACACCAAAAAAATATATTATATGAAACGTATTGTTTTATATATGTCTAATTAAAAAAAATTATGCTTATAAAAAATTATAACTTGACACAATTGTTGCTGTTAAAAACATTATAATTTGAATTAATATGAAATTGAAATAAATTTCAGAAAATATTTTATCATTTCTATATTCGCAATTCAATATAGATGGGTATTCCATAACATATATATGTCCCTCTTACTCCAAATTTTCTCAGACAATTTAGTGGAATACTTGAACGGTCGATTCTTTTTTTCGTCTTAGCTTTTGTCTTTATGAATGAAAACAAAAGAAAGGAGACTCTCATTATGATATGAGTTAATGGTATTTCATAACTAATCGATTGAGCCCCTCCCTTCACCACCCCTATGGGGATGGTCTACAGGGTTCATAACTACTCCTCTTACTACAGGACGCTTACCTAGCCAACATTTAGATCCGGCTCTACCCAAACTTTTCTGGTTCACCCCAACATTCCCCACCTGTCCGACTGTTGCTGAGCAATTTTTGGATATCGAACGGACCTCCCAGAAGGTAATCAAAATGATACATAAATTTTGATTTAATGTGTAATTTGATATATGAATTTTAATTTAGTGAAATTATACACATGAAATTATGGTTCAAATGTATACTTGAAATTTTAATTTTGTTTCAATCATATACATTTAAAGAAATAAATACATCAATTTATTTTATATTGGATAAATATAATTGTCACATCTCAAAAATCGGATTAGTAAAAATTGGGTTAGTGAAACTAAGAGTGATCACGTTCAGTTCTTAAATTAAGGTTGTAAAAATTATGTAAAGTGATTTAATTTGGTTGAGTGGTTAGGTGTTGTGATTGTGTGTGAAAGGTTTTTGGTTCAAATTTTTTTCTTGAATTTGTGTTATTTTTGTCCCAACCCCAATTCTTGAAAGTCTGATTTAAATAATATTTTCGCTCAATTAATGATAAATTGAACTTGTTTGTTTAGTGGTAAGGTGTTAACTTATCTTTTGGTTCTGTGTTTGAATCCTTGCATGTGCAATATGAAAATATTTTTATTATCTTACTTTGTGCCATTCATGTGATCAAAATTTGAGTCAATCAAGTGATTATTGAACGTCCATGAGCTCCCTTCTATAACCCTATCGAGATCAACTTCATAATAAAACCAAAAATTGAACCTCTTTTCCCTTAGATTTGTAATCGTAACTCCCCCAAGATGATGCCATAGATTTTCCAAAGTAGTACACATCGTCTAGAATTGAATAACACTTGCCTTTAGAAAACTACCAACCAAACACAGATTTGCTCCAGCCTCGCTTTCCTCTTCCCCTTCCCCGATTGTGAGCGTCGCCATTCTACTTTCCATCACGACAGGCCAATCCTTAATATCCCGACCGTGACGCAAAATCACCCTTCAAAAGCAAAAGCAAAGCAAAAGAAAGAAAAGAATCCTAGAGATCTAAGATACTACAAACGTTCTGTTGGAAATTTATAGATTGCAAATTAATTATTCATGAGCATTACTCAAATTAAAAGTGATGATTTATCATCTTTCAAATTTAATTTAAAAGTGATGATTTATCATCCAATAGATACATTTTCATGAGACAAGTCTCTTCCAAAAGGTATGTCCAACATGAAAGGGTTGTAACTCTTCAAAAAATATCCATTGAATGCATATAAATAGATGGACTATGATGCTCATAAATTCATATTTTTTTTTATAATCAATTCCAATTTTCAAAAATTAGAGTAAGAGTTAGAGATGCTAATCAAAGGAAATTCAAAACTTCGTTATATCCCTGGAAGACTTTTTTCTTAACCTTTTAACACCTTTATGTGGGGACAAATAATTCTCTTTGAAAAGCATCATCTATACCTCGAAATTTATTATTTAATTTAATATTGTCTTCAAATCTGTTTTCTCTCAAAATCTTCAACACGTTCTATCAAAGCATACATTTAACAATACAAATTGTTAAATGAATTGAAATATGACTTAGAAAGTATTGATAATTATTGAAGCCCAAATTTTGACCGGGCTCGAACTCCCTTTAAATTTATTTTAGAAATTAAATTTGTTTAAAAATTTAAATTTATTTTAAATTTAAATTTATTTTGAATTTAAATTTATTTTAAGTTTAAATTTATTTTCAAATTTAAAATTACTATAAATTTAAATAAAGTTAAAATACAAAAATTAAAAAGTCCAGAATAATTACAAAAGTCCATTACATTCTTAAGCCCAATTGGGCCCAAACTCAAATAACCCAAAAACTAAACCAAAACGGCCCAATTACAAAGTAGCCCAAATTGCCTAAAAATACCCAAAACCCAAACTACTTTTGGCCCGAATTCCAGTAAGTGTTGCTGCCTCCCCTTCGGCCAACCAGAGGTCGCCACGTCATCAACAACTTGTCACCATCTTCGACTCCAACTTGCACTGCCACCGGCTGCTCCAACCGCCACTGCCATGGCCGAACCTGCAAAAAGAAAGAGTGGACATGCATTAAATACTGTAAAACAAAAAAGAATGATGACTATATAGGCTATAAAAGCCGAATTCATTTCAGTTGTTAAGGGGTTACGATCCTTCGAAAAAATCAGTAAAAAAAACAGAAACAGTAAGTTATTAAGGAAATATCAGCATTCGAAACACAAAAGAGCAGAACACTAAACAGTTCATACGAGCAAAGTATACATCTACTAGTAAGCTTTCGTTCACCAATGTTAGTCTTTTAAATTTTAACTATTAATGTCCTTTCACTTATATTCATTAGTACTCGTTCATGCATATTATTACTATAATTTATTGTTACTATACGCGTTTTCAATACATATTAATGGTAGTGATAAATATTAATAATAATATTAGTTAATAGGAATAATATTAATTATAGATTACAGTAATAAATAATGACATTAATGACAAGTGGGCGGTTTTCATAATATTTATTAATAATAAATATTTAATAATATTAATAATATTAATGAATAATAATAAAAAAACGAAAAGTCAGAATACTTATCCTCGGTCGGCCTGCCGTCCTTAGTCGCTGTTGTCGGAAGTCCAACCCCAAACGAACACCGTTTACACCTCGTCGCACACGGACCTGCAAAACCCAGAGAAAACCAAGGGATTAAAAAACATATTTTTTTTAATAATAGAGAGCAAGAACGTTTTCAACCCCAAACAGAATAGTTTTTTTTTAATCTAGCACCTAGATCTGTTTTTTTTTTAAAGAAAGATGTAGGAATACGTTTTTTACCTTTAAACCATGGACGGCGGTCGAAGACAGCGGCGAACGACCGCGCGTGACCGATGAGGGCAGCCGCACGTGCACCGGAGAACCCTAGGCGGCGACGTGCGATGACCACGCGCGGGGATCGACGGCGCGCGTAGAACCCCACGCGACGGACGACGGCTGACCTGACTGGCCGAAGTTTGGCCGGCCATGGAAGGCTTTTTAGAGAAAAAGTGAGGGGGCTCTGGCCTCTTTTTTTTTTTTGAATTCCGAAAAAATGAGAGAGGGGCTCAGTTTTGCAAAGGCTCGAGGGTTTAAATACCCTTACCAAAACGGCAGCGTTTTGGTAGGAATATTATTACAAAATGGCATCGTTCTGGGTTATAGCTTGAATCCGACCTGACCCGCCTGAAGGATTCGCGTGTTTTTGAGAAAGGGAATATTTGTACATTTGGTCATTCCACTTTTTTTCAAATTTTCAATCAGGTCCTTTTCGTGCTTTTAATCAGTTTTAAATTGGCCCTATAATTTTCATGGTTTTTAAATTTAGTCCCTCGACCTTTTAAAAGCACCAGGGGCTACCACGTGTCATGATTTTGGCTTATTTTACAAATGGTTCCCTTTATTTCTGATTTGTTTTAATTTAATCCTTAAATCAGGTTCGCTTTAATTATAGAATTGCCCCATACATTTTCCATGGTTTTCAAAATAGTCCTCTGAGTTTCGGAGGCCTGAGAGGCTACCACGTGTCACTATTTTTTGGTTTTATTACCCCGGAGGTCCCTAAATTGTCCAAAAATTTCGTTTCTACCTCCGAACTTCCAAAAATCCCATTTTCGACCCCAAAATTTCTAAAAATTCCATTTTTACCCCTGAACTTCCAAAAATCCCATTTTCGATCTCAAAACTTCCGCAAATTCCATTTTTACTCCCGAACTTCAAAAAAATTCTATTTTTACCCCCAATCATCCAAAAGTCCCATTTTTTACCCAAAAACTTCCAAAAATTACCATTTTACCCCTAAACTTCTAAAAATCCCATTTTTAACCCCAAAACTTCTAAAAATTACCATTTTACCCTTAAACTTCTAAAAATCCCATTTTTAACCCCAAAACTTCCAAAAAATTTTACCCCAAACTTCTAAAAAATCCCATTTATTATCCCGAAGCTTCCAAAAAATCCTTTTTTACCCCTTAACTTCTAAAAATCCCATTTTTGACCCAAGAATTTCCAAAATTCCATTTTTAACCTTGAAACTTCTAAAAATTCCATTTTTAGCCCCGAACTTCCCAAAATTCCATTTTTGACTCCGAAACTTTCTAAAATTACCATTTTACCCCCGAATGTCCAAAAAGTCAATTTTTAACACCGAATTTTCCCAAAATTATCGTTTTGCCCCTCGAGAATCCAAAATTATCATTTTTACCCCCGAGAATCCGAAAAGTCTCATTTTGAACTCCGATTGCATCATTCTTCTTTCTCATCAATATTTGCATTTAATTTTTAACACACTCGTATTTTGTATTTTTGATTCTTTTCGCAATTAATTTATCTTCTTATTTATCTTACTTTGCGTTTAATATCTATTATTAACTGTTTATTCATATTTAACTCGCATGCTTGTTTTCGAAATTATTTTTTTTTCATAAAAACTTTAAAATCGAGGCAATATTCTTTCATTTTGAGTTTCGAAAATTTGCGCCTTAACTTACTAGGTGCAATTTCTCTTCAAATCGAAATAATCGAATACCCTTAATCGAGGCAATGTTTCCTTATCTTCGATTCCGAAATATTGCGCCTTAACTTACTAGGTGCGACCTTTCTTCAAATCGTGATAATCAAATATTTTTTTCGTAAATATTTCAAAAGGTTTTTACAAAGGAAGCTCGTTATGTCTAGATCTTGAAATGTTATGTCCTAACTCACTGGATGTAACTTTCTTCCTCGATCACTTTGAAATATCGAGATTTCCCAACTAACCCGATTTCTTTTAAATTTAATTCATGCATGCAAGGATTGTATTTTAAACTTTATTCGAGCTTTTAAATATTACAAATTAAGACTTGAAAATAATCAATACGGTACCAATTCTGGGCGTATGAGGGTGCTAATTCTTCCTCATGCGTAACCGACTCCCGAACCTATTTTTCTGGATTTCGAAGACTTACTTGTTTTCAAAACGGCTTTTAAAACGTTTTGTGGTGATCCAATCACATTGAATAAAAGATTGGTGGCGACTCTCATTATTTGTCAATTTTAAAATATTTTTTTCTTTTTTTTTCGAGACACGTCATTTTAAAAAAAATATTTTTTCGACAATAATAATTAAAACATGTCAAAAAAATTAAATGGACATGATTAAATAGATGAACATGTTAACATCTTTGTAAAATGAGTTATTAACGTGAAAATAACCTAATAAAAAAAATTTCAAATTTAAAAAAACTTGAATTTGATACGACTCAATTTTCAAATAATTTAAACTTAAAATGATATAAGATTAAAATTGTTCCATCATAAATCTCATAATAACTCAAATTATATTATAAAAAAATGATACATATATGTAATAAAATAATATTTAAAAATAAAACATTAATAATTGATTTTATTTTATTTTTAATCATGATAAATTGAAATATGTGCAGTTTCAATCACAACTCATATTAATAATCAAGATTTGATGGATATCCCATTCAAAAATGTTATTGATGATTTGGTGAAAATAGTTCTTTTAAATATTTAAATTATGTAAAAATTATTATTTAAACTTAAGATATAATCGAATGAGTTTATCTAAAATGATTCAATATCAAATCAAACCAAAAAAAAATTTAAATTTTAAATGTAACTCGAAATTATTTAAATAAAAAATTCTAAATATAAGAAAGTATAAACTTATAAATATCAAAACAACTTAAAATCTCGTTAATTAATTAATTAAAACTTGATAAAACTTGATATTATTTGACTTCCTAAATATCTCATTAATTAATTAACTCAAAATTTCTTAATTAGAAAATAAATTAAATTAGTTTTTGACTTAAGTGAAAACCACAATTGCTTTTCCTTTAAACTTTAATTTCTGACATGTGGCATGAAGAAAGAGGTTCAAACTTATATTTAGAGAGAATAATTTTTTTTGGCTTTTCAATTTTATTAAAAAAATTATTTTAGTCATTCACTTAATTTTTCGTTTATTTTAATCCTCAAATTTATTTATTTTTGTTAAATCACTTCAAATTAGATTCAAATTAGATAAAAAAAATTAATGTTCGTTAATTTTGTTGATGTGACATACATGTGGATTGTCACGTAGATGACACATCAACATTTAATTAAATTTTTAAATTTTTAAAAAATTAAAATATTTTTTTTATAATTTTTCAAAAAATAAATTAAATGTTTATGTGTCATCCACATGGCAAACTACGTGTACGTAACATCAGCAAAATTAAAAAAAGTTAATTTTTTTATTCATTTTGAGGTGATCTGATAAAAAAAAAACATAAATTTAAGGGTTAAAAAGATAAAAAAAAATAAATGAAAGGCTAAAGTAACTTTTTCGTAAAGTTGGAGGATCAAATAAGTCATTATGATTTATGGCTTATAGTTTGTAATAATTTTTAAAATTATTAATTATGTGTTTTTAATATAATTTATAAACGGTGTATTAAATACAATCATTATTTGATAAATTTAACAGCTATTTTAACACTGTTAATTATATTTTATATTTTTTTACATAATTTTTTGAAATGACACAAAATGAGAAAATTAATGGATTATGATATAAAAGAAAATATATAAATATATATGTAAAAACGTATTTGAAATAACTTATAAACTTGTCAAAATTTAAATAAATATATAATACAATATATTAATTAATATATAAAAATATAATATAAATATATTTCGTTTTTCGTTTTACGTCTTTTCTTTTCTTTTCTTCTCTTTGAATATGTATATATAAAACAAAATTTATAGTACACTCGCGATATAAATGAAAAGAAGATATAATAAATATATTTATTAAAATTTATATAAAAAGATATAATAAATGTATTTATTAAAATTTATATAAAAATTAATTAATTTTTTAGTCATAATGGTAAAATTAATTTTTTATCATACATGATATTTTGGATTCAAATATTATTATGATACAATTTTTATTAATTTATTATATAAAAATAAAGACAAACATCATCATAAAAATATAATTTAATTTATATATGATAAGATATTTTAATAATTTTATAATTTGATGTAGATGTGATGGTAGGCTCACCAATTTTTTGCCCACTAACTTCATTAATAGGTTGATGACTCAAGTCTCAAATTTTATTATCAACCCATAAAAAAATAATATTTAATACGAAATAAGGTAACACATTTCTTGAGATAATTTTCGTTACATTAATCATATATATATATTTTAATTTTACAAATGAAAATTTAAAAAATCACACATCTTATTTTTTAAATATATATTCTGAAAATTATATTCTCTTATGAAATTAAAATTTTTACCAATAATAAATTAAATAAAATTTAATGATTATTTAATTTTATTTTAAGTTATGAATAGGAAGTAAGCACATGACATGTACTAGAAAAGAAAACAGTGACAAATTTTCTAACTCTTCATGCTAATTTTGAGGATTTTTAGAATATTTTAGGTGTTTAATTATTGTAATTAATTTTTAATTTATTATTCAAAATGTAAAATATAATTAAAATATATAAATTCATTTAACAATTCAGATATAATATAAAAATTCCAAATACCATATTAAAATATTGATATTTTGAAGATCAATAAATATGTTTAATAATATTAAAATTTTCCAAATTATAATTTAACTATTTGTACTATTTTCAACGTAAAATATAAATTTTACTTCATGTAATCATTATTTAAAATAATAAATAATAAAAATCAATAAAATATATTGATATTTGATAATTAAAATATAGTACTAATAAAAAATTAATATTATTAAAACATTTTTACAAACAATAAAAAATTAATGTATTTGATTTTGTGTAAATTTATACATGAAAATTTGATTTGATCTAATTTTTATAAATTATTAACACAATTATTGATAGAACATCTTTTTGTGTTTATATATTGCATACATAAATAATTATATTTATCCATATAAAAATAAATTGATGTATTTATTTCTTTAAATGTGCATAATAAAATCAAAATTAAAGTTTCAATTAGACATTCGAACTACAATTAGAGTTTCATGTGTAGAATTGCATCAAATTAAAGTTCATATATACGATTACACATTAAACAAAAATTCATAAATAATTTTAAGATTTATCCCTAAATTATAAAATTGTATAAATATGTTTTAGTATTTTAAAATATTTAAAGTCATAAATTTGACTTTGAATATCTAACTTGAGGGACATCTTACCATCTCTAATTACGTGGACCAAAAAATAATAATTAAAAAAACAAGATAATATATTGAATCGTATAAGGAAAGTGGAATTCAATAGAAATTAGAAAACAAAAACATAGAAAAGAAATTAAAAAAAAAAGATGAATTAATGGAAATGGGGTCAGCTATGAAGACTAAAAGCCTGACATATTATGGGAGTTTGGTTTGGAAAATAGAACATTTATGAACCCACAAAACTTGAAGCTTAAGAAACTATTATTTATTTTTTAAACACTATAGGTTTTTAATTAATTAATTAAATGAATTCAACGAGTGGCTCAAATAAAAAAGAAGATGATATTTATCTTAGAAGATTTGGATTCGAGAATTTATGTGTGTAAAATATGTGTGGTTATCAAAGGATTAAGAAAGTATGAACAGATGCAATTATGTAATCACACCAATATATTCAAAAAAAATAATTAAACAATATTAATTTTTAAAATTTTCTTTCCTCGTTAACTTTTTAGTAATATTTGAAAATTTTTAAAATTTAATGATATATCCATAACAATGGTTTTAAATTGGCATAATGACTAATTTGACCATCCAACTTTATAAAAAGGTTGATTATAACCTTCCATTAATTTTTATTTTTTTTAGCTTTTAATTTTTTTGTCAAATCATCCTAAAATGAATGAAACAGTTAATGTTTTTTATCTTTACTGATGTGGCATACACAAGGACTGTCACATGGACGACATGACACGTCAACATTTAATTAATTTTTCTAAAATTTTAAAATTTTAAAGAAATTAAATTTAAAAAATATTAAAAAATATTTGTAAAAATTTTAATAATTAATTAAATGCTGACATATCATCTATGTGACAATACATGTGTATGCCACATCAATAAAATTAATAAAATATTACATTTTTCATCCATTTTAGGGCGATTTAACAAAAAAATACAAGTTAAAAAGCTAAAATAGACAAAAAATTAAATGGAGGACTAAAATGAGTTTTTTTAATAAAGTTGGAGGGGCAAAAAAGTTATTATATCTTTTAAATTTTAAGGAATTTTTTAAAGGATAAATTATTCTTAAATATTTTTATTTCAAATTTTAATGATATATCTATGATTTGATTTTATTAAAAAAATTCAATGGATGATTAAAACTAGAAAAATAAATTTGAAAATGAGACCACCATTTGTCGTAAATTTAGTGTATACGAATGCCTTTGTTTTATTAATTTTAAAAATAAATTATTAATCCCTTAAAAAGTATTGACGTTGAACTCAACGAGTGATTCTAATGGTGAAAATGATGTTATTCATCTTAGGAAACTTGGGTTCCAGTACCGGTGTGTGTTAAATGTGTGCATTCTCAAAGGGTTAAGAAAGTATGAATAAATATTATCATGTAATTATAAAACCCTTAAATTATTAAGGTTAATATATTAAAACCCCTTAAATTACTACATTTTATTTAAACAAATCCTTAATTATTGTTATAGTAAACTCCTATCCTATGAATTTTATCCACAAAAGCTCTTAATTTTTATATTAAACTAAAATTATTTTGAATTTTAGGTTTTATCTTTAGTTCTTGTCGATACAATAAAAATTTTATACACTTCTAACATGAACATAAAATTTAAAAGAGTGATTAAGTGTTATGTATACAAGTATTTTCAAGAAATTTTAAAATAATTTTTAGTTTAAATT
Organism: Kokia cookei; assembly: GCA_039519145.1. Lineage (NCBI taxonomy): Eukaryota > Viridiplantae > Streptophyta > Magnoliopsida > Malvales > Malvaceae > Kokia > Kokia cookei. Next base: position 25,951,992 of record CM076902.1, read on the forward strand.
TTTTTTTATTTAATAAATTATTCTCATCAAATTTATATCAACATAAGTCGATTGAGTCTTAGCTAAATTAACATTGGTATTGTTGCAAGTGCAAGAGGATGCGGATTCAAGTGTATTAAAGTGCATTATCCTCTTATTTAAGGTTAAGAAGGGATTATGAATAGTTCTAGGTATTGTATAAAAAAAAAAACAAATACTAAGAATCGTGATACTACACTCATATAAAAAGATTTACATCGACATAAAATTCAAATTAGTTTAAAATTTTAAAAAGATATTTACGTTAATATTAAAATTAAGAGCTTTCATAGGTAAAACTTATAAGATAGAGATTTATTTAAGCACAAAATAGTTTAAAGGCTTGTTTAAATAAAGTAGAGTAGTTTAAGAGTTATTTAAGAATATTAGCCTTAATTAGTTGACCATAGATCAATCTACTCTCAAAATAATTAATTTTAGAATTATGATCTTTTTTCTGAATAATTAAATCTATGATCCATGTATATTTTTTTAAATTTATCAAAATATAAAAAAAATATTTCCAAAATAATTTCATCATAAATTGAAATCCGGTTGATGAACAAGATCTATACAATCAAACTCTTTATAATAATAATAATAATTATTATTATTATACAAATATATTCAATTTCTAAACCTAAAAAAGTATATATTCAATTCCTTGCCAAAATTAGCAGTAGTTAATTGCTATACATGCCAACCCTTACTTTAATTTAATTTAATTTAAATTATCATAATTCGATTTGAATTTAATTTAATTTAATTTAATGTTTGAATTGAATTTGCTTTAATACATGTAAAAAAGGAAAATGAATGGTAGGTAGATCCCTTTAAAGAATAGCAGTAAATAAGTTGGGTAGATACAGGCAAGGCTTAATATATTTATATAACAAAAGTATCCTTAAATCCTTCTTGCCCAACCGGATAAGACATTTCATGTAGACCTATATGTTCTCAAAACGGTCGTTTTTAAAAAAAAAAAAACGTTTTATGGTGATCCTATCACACCGAATAAAGGATTGGTGGTGACTCCCATTATTTTTCGATTTTTAAAATAATTTTCGAAACTCGTCGTTTTCCGAATTGGGGGATTGTTTCGACAGATAAGAATATTTTTTATTTTTCATCGTATTAGTAAATTTACATTTAAAAATAATTATAATATTTAATTTAAAATTTTATTTAAAAAATTAAAATAGAAATTATGATAATTACACATTTAAAAATAATTAAATTTTAAATTAAAATTATTAGTTAAAAATTTTGTGCCACTTAACTAATATTCCAATTAATTATATTAATTAATTATTATTTTGAATTATATTATTTTGCATTAATTATGTTAGGAATTTTAATATATTATTAAAAATAAAATATTCAATATTTAACTTAAACAAAATATCTATTAACAAAATTATTTATATTATTATAGTAAAATGATAATTTTTTGCAAATTAGAAATCATTTTCACTCAATTCTCCATTCTAATTATAATTAATTCTTGAACTACCCTAATTGTCCCCTTTGCCGATTTGTCCAATCATTTTGGAAGTGGAAAGAAATTTTCGGAAATTTCCTTCTGGAATTTACTACATTATCCTTCTACAATATTGCATTTATGTATTATTATTATTATTATTATTATTATCTAATTTATATATTCGTGTTTAATTTGAATATTATTTTTTACAATAATTTAAGTGAAATTTGAATAAAGAATTCCAACTTAATTCCTCTGCTTGCTAGTTGCCATTAAGTCAGAGTTTGCTTAGCTTAATAATACTTGTTAAATTATTATTATAATTTATTTAAAATATTACATTTATATACAAAATTAATTATAATAAATTTTCACTACTCTCAATTTCTTTGAATTTATTAAATTAAAATATTTTTTATTAATTAGTAATTATATTTTAAAAAAGCACGGTTAACCAAGTTTTTTTCCTTCAAAATTCAATCAATTGTTTTAAAAAATAAAGGGTAATTTAGTAAATTAACACGTAGAGACCATGAATACATGTTCTGTCTACAAACTGCATTTAACATGGTTTGAACACAAAAACTCAGAAGAAAATCAATACTAGAAAAGAAAAATCATTGTAAATTTAAAAGCACATTGATTTTCCCTTCCATTGTAAATTTAGTAAAACACCCACTTTTTTTTTCCCTCAAAATCTTAATTGAAAATCCAAAAATTTTAAAAAATAATAAAGAAAGATCACAGTCATGCAATGAATGTAACTCATTAAAGTTGGGGATGAAGAAACTACTTGGTTTGAAAAAGAAGAAGATTGGTAGACTTGGTAAGAAGAAAGAGGAAAAGTTTTTGGTTACTGAGTGATTCAAAGAAATGGGTCTCTCTCAAAATGAAGCAAAAATGGAAGGTTGGTTATATACAATACGTTCCAATCCTCTTGGTTTACAATTCTCGCGCAAACGTTACTTCGTTCTTCATAACCATGTTCTCAGGAGCTTTAAAACAATCCCCATTTCTGAAGAACAGGTAACTTTTTATTATTACTCCCCCCCTTGTTTTTTATCTCTCATCTTTCCTGGGTTGAACTGTGGATTTTCATGTATTTAGAAAAGAACACATTTTGCAGACTGTAATGAAATTATGTTGTTTTTTTTCTTTTAAACGTGTTGAAGCTAAAGTAATTTGATTGTTTTATACAATATTTTGGATTTCAACTTTGTTTGAGTGATTGGTCTTTGATTTTGATGACTATAGGAAACAATCGATAAAAGAAATCATCTGCAAAGAAACAATTAAGCGTAGGGAACTAAGAGTGGATTAAAGATAACATGATTCAGTCAATTTAGGGGCTTTTCTTTTGTTTTTAATCTTTGGAAATTCAGCTGAAGGCTTTGAGGAATTATGCATGCTCACTAAGTGTATGTATAATCTCCTGATTCCCTTAATTTGTCTTCCATAATCAATATATAAATAGCTTTCCTGTATTGATGAACTGGACCACTGTAATGGCAATGCATGGAATCTACCTATTTCAGTCCTATTGAATTGAGTATCAAAATATGATCCAAAACAAAGTGTAATTTTTGTAATTTTGAATGTATGTTAAACACTTGTTTTGCAGGAACCGGTTAGAAGTGCAGTAATAGATTCATGTATTCGGTTTATAGACAATGGAAGGGAGAGCATTAACAAAAAGGTGTGATCATTAAGTCGCTAGTACTTCATGTCAATGTTAAAGCTTATGAAGTGTTTACCATGTGCAGGTGTTCTTCATTTTCACCGTTTACAGCATTTTGGATGGTAAGAATCAGATTAAGCTTGGAGCAAGTAGTTCAGAGGAAGCAGCAGCATGGATTTGTTGCTTAAAAGATGCGGCGTTAGAGGTTTAATGCTATTAACTTACGATCTGGGATTTTAACAGTTATTCATATGATAAAAGCCTTATGTTATATAATTTCATTTGCAGGAGCCTCCTCCATGTCAAGCAAAGAATTTTGTAGGTTCTCCCACAATGACATGGCCATCTCTGAGGTAATAATAGTTTATGATCTCCAGATTCAGCTTATAATATCTTTTGAGTTTTAGGACATAGAAAATGTTGAGAATGCTTTCGACGTGCACGGAATTAGCATTTACGTCTATTCATATTCTTGAATTGGTTTCCGGAATGGTAGGGTGCTAACCTTGTTTCAGATAAAGGATTCTTCTGTTTTTTATGTATCGAAATATGTTATGATCCTTAATGAACTAGTGAGTTGTGAAGTATGCAGTTACCCTATATATGCCTTATGTATATATATCGTTTAAATTCCTACACCAGCAGATCAGAAAGTACATGGATGAAACAACGAAAGAACTCTGTCAAGTGGCCGTTTTGTTCATCTGTTCATGCAGAGGCAACAACATCTGATGTAAATGCACCCTCAGATTGGAAAATATTTGGTTGTCAAAATGGTAAGAATTTAAGCTCCTAATAACGCTATAAAAAGCAAAGAAATGCATGCATGATTGACACAATACAATTGCTAATACAGGGTTGCGGCTTTTCAAAGAAGCAAAAGATCGGGATTCATTTGGAGGGGTAGGTTTCTATTTGGACACCATTCATGATTGTTGTGCTTGAATCTTTTTTTGTGTTTATTCGGCTGAAGAAACTTCTTGTTCTAAGCTTTGGGATGATGATCAGGCAATAATGGCGGTTGGTGTGGTGGATGGGACCTCGGAGGCCATTTTCCTTGCACTAATGTCTCTTGGCCCCTCAAGATCAGAGTAAGATTGCTGCATAGTATCTCATCGAGTTCAATTACCTCAACGCAACACCTGTCTACACGGGCATTTCTGATTTCCTGATGTTAAAATAACTGTTTGTGTTGCAGATGGGACTATTGCGCCTACCATGGCAATCTGGTCAAGTGCCTTGATGGTCATACCGATATCATTCACAAGAAGTTATATAGTGATTGGCTACCTTGGTTTGATACTATTCCTTTGTGAAATGTAATTCATGTTTTATGTTTCAAATTGATCACAGAAGGTCTTGCAGGGGAATGAAGCGGAGAGACTTATTACTTCATCGCTATTGGAGACGAGAGGATGATGGCACATACGGTACTAAATTAAGGCGAGCTCATGAAAGTTTCTGGAAATATTATTTTCAAACTTAACATTCTGTTATCTGTTCTTGTCACAGTGATTCTGTACCATTCCGTGGTTCACAAGAAGTGTCCACCTCAAAGTGGCTATGTTCGTGCTCACCTTAAAAGTAATGCATGCTCTAGAATACAAATATATAAAAGTTCATTCTCCTGCGATATACATTTAAATCTGGTTTTCTGATCGAACCTTGGCAATCTTTGCTCACTGTCCTTACTTATTCAACTTCTTTAATCTTCATTTGTTGTCCATGCTTTGGATTTACGGATAAATCCTATTCTTTTTCTCTTCTATGAAAACTGGATGATATACTTACAAGCCAAATCTATTGATTGACAAATGTTGTACAATTTATAATGTCATATAGATACTTCTTTTTCTCAATCCTCTCGATTCCATGGTCCGAAACATAACTGTTTTTATCTGGTTTTGGATACCATTCTGCATTTTTATATTCTTTTTCTTTATGAAAAAGCATAGGTGGGGGATATGTCGTCACTCCTGTGAACCAGGGGCAGCAATCTACTGTGAAGCACATGCTTGCTATCGATTGGAAGTTGTGGAAATTATATCCCCGGCTGTCAGCTGCTAGATCCTTGACAATTCTGATGCTGATGAGAGTTGCAGGTGTCAAACTACTCACTATTAGTAGTCAAAATTCCAGCAGTTTCATTTCGTCAAAGGTGTGTTAAATGTTTTTTTGCACTTACAATTTGCAGCCTTAAGGGAGCTGTTCAAAGCCAAGCAAGGAAATTCTTCTTCCATATGCTTGTCTAGGGAGTGGCTAAGGCATATACACTTGCCTCAAACCGAAAAACCGGATAATAAGACTGACAGCGAGAGCAATAAAAGTATTGAGGACAATAATTTGATCAATAATGAGGTTGAAAAACCGGCATCATTGCATGTAAGTCTATCAGGTCTAAACGAAGAACTGGATGAGTTCTTTGATGTACCAGAAGAATCTGAATTTTCAGATTATGATCACTTGGAGAGTGAGTGGCCTGGCGAACCAAGTTCCGAACTGCCTCCCCTGGTACGCACTTTGTCATTGTTATATATCCTTGTAATATACCAATACTCCAAACCAGAAGTTGATACAATATAGGGAGCCTGTTTTTCCTCCATTTTCCTTGTAACTATCAGTGGAATTCTATTACCTTGAGTGTCTACAATGACACCCTTGGTCGATCAATCTAGTAATACAATTCTGACATAAAACTTTCTTTCAGAATCTACTCTTTCCGTGTCATACTGCTTCAAGCAGATCAGATTTTTGACTCCTTTGTTCTTGGTCTGATTTTCAAAGTCATTCAGTGAAATTCATTTCTCTGATTTTCCCATTTTAATTGGACTTTTGCAGAACTTGCATCAGCCAAAATTAACATCAGCGACCAGTTTCCTGAGAAAGTTACATGACCTTGCGAGTGAGTGCAATCATGCTAGCCTCTTGAGATCCATGTTACTCGGACTCGGTTTTGAGTGTTGAAGCAACATAGCTTGCGATAAATTGATGGATCAAATGCACCCTTTTTGTGGTTTCGAAATTTTTTCTTGATTATCAAGTGTTGATCTTATTTATGCTGCAGCTCAAAAGAAGGGTTACATGAACTTACAAGAGGTGGCTACAGAAGACACAGAGCTCTACTGCTATGGAAATTCACTCCGAAAGGATCCGACCGCTACTTTACCTAGCAGTTGGTCGCCTGGCAATCCATCTTTGTTCTTGATTCGTGGTCCAAATTACCTACAAGACAAACAAAAGGTATTAATTCACTCACTTCAGTTCTGTTTTGTTTTCAAAATGTAGGCTTGGACTCAAATGTGAGTGAGAAACAAGTATATTCAATTATTCTCTATGTTTTTTCATGTATTTTGAGGGTTCTTGGAAGGTCATATCCCCATACCTCTATCCAAAAATGTGTCAACACAGACATCAAACACAAATACTTCAAGAAAAATGAATAGTCAAAGAATAGGAGCAGTTATTTGTTAGGAGCTTGAATCGACATCAAACAGCTTCTTAATCCATAAAACTTCATCTTTCCAATCCCCAAAGTTCTTCATTTTCCCTAAAGAATCCATATCCGACATTTCTCTCTCCTACACGTATCTGGACATGAATATGGGGATGCTCGTACCAACATATACTCATATTTGACACTCACCTGTGTCTGTGTAACATAGTAGGAATTTTTTAAATATATACAATGAACACTAAAGATATGATTACTCCCTTTCCAAATATGCATGCGTAATTTTCCTTTTAAATCTTTTAACTTCAATCTATGTGTTGAATTTCTAATATTTCTTGTAGATTAAGGCAAATGGAGCCTTGATGCAAATGGCAGGGGCAGACTGGTTAATAACCGAAAAACGAGAAGACAATCTCGGCAGCCGACTAGGTGGTATTGTGCAGGTTTGAGCTTTATCAATATGTTTTAAGTAAAGGGGTGCAATCTAGTCAAGCCAAGCTCAATTTGTAAGAAGCTTGAGCTTGACTTGAGTTTTACTTTTAAGTTTGAGCTCGATTTGAGATAAAGGTTGACTTTAAGTTCAATTATTTACGCTCAAGTACAAGTCCTAATTGAAAATAAAAAAGCTGCTAGCTGCTCAAGTCAAGCATTAGAGTACTCAAATTCGGCTCATTCGATAGCTTGATTTACTCTCTTTTTTCTCGAACAAAATTCGAGTAGCTTGCTAGCATAGATATCTAACTAGAACATTAACTTTGTTGGTATTTATTGCAGAACCATGCAGCACAAGGTGGACCGGAATTCTTCTTTATTGTTAATTTCCAGGTATGTGTGATTGTTATATAAACTGAACTGCCTTCACCGTTTTCATTAACAGTCAATCGCATAATAAACTCCCACAAATATGAATCAGATTCCTGGAACGCCGAGGTATACACTGGCAATGTACTACATGATGAAATCACCTTTGGAAGATCACCCTTTGCTTTATAAATTTGTAAATGGAGATGATGCCTACAGGAATTCAAGATTTAAGCTCATACCACACGTTTCTGAGGTAAGACGTGCCTTAATATATTACTCCAATTCTTTAATTCTTTTTAAATTTTTCTTTGAAGTATCCTTTGGGATTTTAGATTGACACACACAATCTGTCTCTTCAGGGATCATGGATAGTGAAACAAAGTGTTGGAAAGAGGGGTTGCTTATTGGGTCACACTCTTGAAGCTCATTATTTCAGAGGGAAAAATTATATGGAGGTACATTGTTTTCTTCTTTTTGCTTGTTCATACGCTATTGCAAATGCTTTTACTCAATGCCATTGGACTTCAACATTTATTCAGACTACATGTGTATGGAGGTATTTTCATTTAATATAGTAAAAACTGAAAAATAAAATTCCGAGCATGCTTGTATGAGCTACATACTTGTATTAGACACTTCCCAATCCGAGTACGAAACCAACGCTCTACAAGAAACTGATGCTGATATGTCCTCCGTTACAGTCTTGGGTGAGAGTATGCCAATCGTGTAGTTAACAACCAAATACATTGAAAATGTGCAGGTTGACATTGATGTTGCATCTTCAACATTGGCAAGGAGTGTATGTAATCTTGTTATTGGATATTTTAGCAATATCGTCTTTGAAGTGGCATTTATTTTACAGGTAAGACATATCTTCCTACATGCATGGACAGGCAGAGAAAAAAAAAAAGTAAAACATGATATTGAAAATAAAATTTAGGGACTAATTATGGAATTTGACCTAAACCTTACTAACAAGGGTTTGCATTGGTTTAATATCTACTTCTGCAGGGTAATACACAGGAAGAGCTCCCTGAAATCCTTCTTGGAATAAGCAGACTTAATCATATTGAGCTATCCAAAGCATTGGCAGCATTGCCATAGACTAATCGGGTTTATGGTCGGGTTTAGATCAGGTTGTGCCTTCATAAATTTTGAAATGTTTTTAGTGAAATTTATTCGAAGTTAAGGACGAACCGGTTTCAATAATCCATTTTACTACCCATTACTAATACATATAATAGGGAGAAGTTGAGTCAAAGGCTCAAAATAATCAAATCATGTAAAGGGAATTTCAATATTTCTTTACCATTGATTCAATCAAGTTGAAAATTGAAAAAAAAGAAAAAAGTAGACTTGGTTTGATTCTATGGTGGGATTAATGTTAGACGTGAAGTGTTCATTTCCATAATAATGGGATTCTATTGTATGATTGAATATAAATTACTGTTTGACTTTTCACCTTGTTTCGGTTTTATTTTTGTTGTTTCAGTTTTACCAATATTGGTTGAATTTAATATAATTAGATTTAAATTTGATAATTGTTATAAAATAAAGAGACAGAGAGTAAATAGCAAAAAGAATGAGAGAGTAAAAGAGAGATCGTATTGATGTGTCGTTGGGAAAATCAAATATAATTTACTCCGAAAATTAAAGTAGATAATAGTAAAAGGGAAGTAGAGTCTAATCCTCAGGGACTGGAGAGTCGTAAAAAATCTTGTTTGCCGAGATCATGAGCAAAATCGTGCCCAAGAAAATCGTCGCGATCTGAGGAAAAATAGAAGAAACAGAATTAAAAATAAAAGAAAATATAATTAAAAGAAATAAAAAATAAGCAAGTCGAACTAAAAATAAATAGCATAAAATAAATAAGTTGAAAGAAGAAGAGTTTATCAATATTCAAAGATCCAGCCTCCGATTATCTTGATTCTTCCTTAGTTCAATCATAGATTTTTGATGGTTCTTTTCGTGCCCCAATAAGCCAGTTATAGTTGAAAAGGATGCTTACGACCACCAGCTCCGGATATATTTTTAGAGGAACCTGACTCTAGCCAACCGTCGCTTCAATGAGACTGTCTTACACTAGATCATCTTTTTCCAACGACGAATGCCATGCCGTTTGTCTTTTTTGGCTCAGCAACCTCTGACGCAATAAGTTAACGAACCGACTGTGCAACCTTCTCAAAACACACAAAGCAACTGTCTTTGCACAAGATGAAAAGATTACTTTTGTAGGGATTTTGGACGGAAGCGTCAATCCCTAATCCTCGGGTTGGAAAGAATTAAGCGCGGATTCTAAAACTCATGAACCTTGGAGGAATATTTGATAACCTTTGGCTAGAAGGGTTTTTTAGTTACTCATGATTTTGGGGAAGAACACAAGATAATAAAATAAAATTTTTATTAAACTAGAGATTTAGGGAGATGGAAGATTTTTCAATGAATGATAAATAAATAATTCAATCATTCCAACCCCTATTTATAGTACATAATATTTTTAGTTGAATCCAATCTAAATTCTAAAAGATAATTAAAATTATATCTAACATTTAGTTCCCCTAATTGGATCCAATTTAAACTCTAAAAGATAAATACAAATAGATAAACATAAATTAAATACAAATTTAAATAATAAATAATATCTTGAATATTAAATCATAATATAAAATATATTTAAAAAATAAAATAAAATATAACCAAGTCTTTTTGTCCTATAAACTCTCTTTTAGCATTCCATTTTCACACAACTTCAAATTCTCCTTTAAAACCATGCTTTTTGTCTCCAATTTATCTTCTATTACCACTTAGTCCCTACAAAATAAAAAGACAATAAATAGCCCAATTTAATAGGATTATACTCTAAAAATATATCTATTTAATATCCAAAAGTATGTCATATTTAAGCATTATCACGTATTTTATTACTCTAAAAATATATATATTTAATATCCAAAGTATGTCATATTTAAGCATTATCACGTATTTTATTGATCAATAGAAGTGTCTTACAATACTTCTCAAAGGTCTATATTTATAGACATAGAAAATATAAATGAAATAGAACTCTAATTTTGATAACTACTAGAATTTAAAGTTCATCCAAACTTATCTTGATCTTGATGGACATCCACTTAATAAGATATTTATAACACTCCCCCTTGGATGTCCATTGGTAGATAATGTGCCTCGTTAAAACCTTTACTAAAATAAAAACCTCGTGGGAAAAAAAATTCCTAGTGAAGGAAAAAGTAACATATTGCCTCATTAAAAACCTTACTAGAAAAACTCAATGGGACAAAATTTCGGTTAAGGGAAAAAGAGTACAACGCGTATTTACTCTCCCTCATAAAAACATCACATAATATCTCATATTCTACGTATTCAATCTTGAATACTAGTTTTTCAAATGACTATTTGAATGAATTTGCTAAGCATTTATATCACCATTCTTTTGAAAGTCATGAGAGAGAAAATCATGAGAGAGAAAATTTGAGAAAAATATATTTTGATCTCTTCAAGAATTTTAACAAACTTTAATCATGATTCTTCTAGGATCATTTTATAATCCACCTTCAACTACTATTGACTAAGTCAAATTTATCACGTGTTCAATTATTTCAATTAATATAAATGAACAATTTTCAGATAATTTCAATATGCTTCTGGCATTCCAAATGCTTTAAGGATTTTAAGCTAAACTTTACTATATAGTGATTCACAAAAAGTTGTAACAACAACTATGAGACGCAAGTATGAACTGTCAGTTTAATAATATATCTAAAGGTTAATGCATCCACCACAAAATAATATTATATCTTCTCATAATCAATGACAAGACTTAGCGAAAAACTTCATATTTTTATTTCGACTTGCAAAACTACTTCATTTGTACCCTTACTGGCTTTATACCTTTAGATATTTGGATTGTTGGTCCAAAAACTTCACGAATTTAATTGTATTTGTATTGTGTCTTTTTATTTTGGCCAATTTATTCCATATTTATATTTCCCAAAAGATTTATTCAATATACTCCTTTTATTTCATTATTTCCACAATAATATTGCATGCAAAACCATTATCGATCACTTTTATTATTGGTTTGACATTTTCTCAATTTGACATAACTTATCGAGATATCTTATTTTTGCTATTTTAATCTTCAGTTTCAGGTACCTGAATCTCTTCTGAAGTTTTACTTATTAGTTATGTCTTGGGTCTCTTCTAGAGCACCCGCCTTCACTATATGACCATCTATATTTTTTCCTTTTATGAAAATTTATATATTTAGAACTTTAATGAGTTATCATTGTTGAACTTTTGGTTCAAATTACACTCCCTCTTAACTCATTACAAGATATTAGTTCTCTCCTCTAAGTCGGGAAAACTATAAAATCAAAATAGTAATCACAATCATGTCATAATTATATCTCCAATACATTTAATATATCATAATAAAAGGAGGCCCATAATTAATATATATTTCCAACTTTATTTGATGATTCACTCATCTTTATGCGTTATGGTGGAGCAATTGGAACATATACTCACATACAAAAATTCAAATATGAGAAATATTTAACTTTTGATCTAAAATCAATTGCAATGGGGAGTATTTAAAACTTATTGGCTTGATGCGTACAACACGTAAATAAACATAATCGCATGTTGAAAGAGGAAGTTCAGTTCTCATAAGTAATAATCAGAGGCGTTCAATCAATAAATTCTCTAAACCATTATCCGCATAAATAATAAACTTTTATCAAAGTTTTTCAAACTCAATCAATAAAAGACTGAGATATAAACTCATCAATATTAGCAAGATGAATTGTCTTAATTGCATGATCTGAAATTAATTATTCAAACAATCTTGCAAACAACAGGTTGCAAGTTGATAACACATATGTGTTTATTTTGTAGATGCATCTACCAAAATCATATAATATCAAAACCATCCACAAGGTGGATTAATGGGCTCATATTCATTTAAAAAATGCAAGACATTAAATCTCAACTTTAGCTAGTGAGTTCTTAACAACCAATTTTCATTGAGAATAACCAACAAATGAGAATTCTTTAAATTTAAGAATCTTCTGGTTCTTTAATGAATGTCCATATGAATTCTCAAATAATGTTCGCATCATATATGATCTAGGATGGTCTAACTAGTCATGCCAAGTAGTAAATATATTTGTACCAGTAAACTTCTAGTTTACTTTAACATACGTTTGAACTAAATCGTAGCAAATTGATAATTTCACCATCATTCCTTTCACTTTGTATCCACATACAAGTATCATTGTGACATTTACTACTAGAAATGTCTAAATTAATGTGAAGTTTATAATGACACTAAGTCATATCATATAATTTCCAAATAATTATATGCAATATTCGCTTCGAGAATATGCCAAAAAATTGCAACTTTTTATCCATCCAACCATATTGAGCTTTAGATAGAATTACCATATTTTTCTTCCACAATTTAAGCTGATATTTCATAGTCAAATATTTTGACTTCAACCCCTTAATGAGGATAATGACAAAAGATAATCACAATCAATTCAATATAAGTCAATAACTCAATCCTCTTTTGATTCATATGAAATATAATTTTTTCCTCATTCACAATCTCAATATGAGATCCATTATGAATATTTTTTAAAACCAATGGATTAACCATCACAAGATATTAATATATTAGCTCTTCTGGAGCTTTCGACTAATTTAGTGCTACCAAATATTGGAATAATATTGGTTTGTTTTAGTACCAAATAAGATAAATATTTTTTTTATCTGTAATGATAGAATTCATTACTATATTATCATATTCTTCCTCAAAGAATATTAACCCAAACAAAATATTTGGGCATACACCACATATGTGGCCCATAACCTTTCATATCACATTGATAATATAAGTTATCTTTGCCCTTTGAAGAGTTTCTTGAGAACTCTCATTGTTCTCTTATTCATCACTATGTTCCCACTTTTAGTGGCCCATGATCATATCTTTCATTTTCTTCATGTTTGCATTCACTTCTGGGAATGTAACAAATTTAGTAGGACGAACTTATAAATGTCCCACTAGATTATTTATTCCATAATCACCATCACAAACATGCGTGGATTTCAAATTAGAATCTATCTATTCATGTTATCATGATTAGTCTCAAATTATAATAAACATGATATAATAAAGAAATCATAAAAAAATATATTTGAATATCTTTAACATCATCGTTATCACCATCGCTATTATCATGAGCACTAAGTAGTTAAAGGCTCTAGTGATTACCCATAATGCGTCAGCTTCAATTGACGACTGAAAGAAAAAAATAATTAAATTAGAATCGTGCTGATAACGTGTTATAAAATAAAGAGACAGAGAGCAAATAACAAAGAGAATGAGAGAGATCGTACTTTATTGATCAATAGAAGTGTCTTACAATGCTTCTCAAAGGTCTATATTTATAGACATAGAAAATATAAATAAAATAGAACTCTAATTCTGATAACTACTAGAATTTAAAGTTCATCCAAACTTATCTTGATCTGATGGACATCCACTTAATAAGATATTCATAAAATTTTATAATTTTTAATATAATTTTTGTTGTTTAAAGCATCGAGATGTTACATTCTTTATTACGTTATTCATTTATTAAATAATTTTTTATAAAATTTTATAAATTTTCAATTTAATCCTTTTTTGTTGTAAAAGTTTAACATTCACTAATTAATAATATTAAATCGATTTTCTTTCTTATTATACTTTTTTGGTAATAAAAAAGCCTTAATTATAAGAAAAGAAGGTAAACCCCCCTCTAGAGCTTAATACATAATGAAGGTCATTGTGCAATACTAACTTTACTCTCACTGGAGGATTCACATGTAATAACAGTTGTTGGAAATCGTCCCGTGCTTCTTTTGCAAGGCAGATAATCACAATGTTGCTTTCTCGTGGAATATGACGAAGTTTCACCTCCCAATTCTTTAGACACCAATCTTGAATGCATTTGACATCGTTATAATTGTTGTTAGCTGTTAATCTCAAATGAAGAGTAGAAATCAACATAACATTGTCACTTTCTGCCTCAATCCGACGACAACCTTTCTCCCATACCACCCTTAATCCCATCGAGAGAGCGCATGCTTCAATTTGAAAATATCAATTCCACCTACCACTATTTCAAAACCCCACAACCAACTACCATTTTCCCCTCTAACCACCCCCTATTGCAGCACCTGGTTTATTCACTCCTTTCGAGCCATCAACATTGAGTTTTACCCAACCCAATAGTAGAGGTTGCTAGAACTTCCTTATCATTGAATCTCACACCCAATGTACAGCCGCCTACTTGAAGAATAAAGAGCTCATCCAAGTACCAGCAGCAGCCATTATTGACTAGCTATCTTGATTGGTAAGGTTGAACACAAAATCGTTCCACCCTTTCAAGATGTTCCAAGTGAGCCAGCCATCGTATTGAAGGCTAAAAAATTCATCCTACTTGTCTCTAGGAGCAACAGATTTCCAAGCCACTCTAGAACTTTCACAGTCCCTAATTGCATGCATATCTATTTCAATATGTAGTACACACCTGTCACAAAAGGGAAAATGAGACATACCTCTTCGAGCTCGATTTTCATTTGTCAATAGATGATCATTGGCAAAGAGCCAAATAAACATCCGGACTCATTGGGGCGCTATCAATTTTCAGATTGTTGTGTCCAACGACGTGCTAGCAGCCTCACTACTAATAAACATGTTTTTATATAACTCAGTAATGGAGAATTTACCTCCAGATAGCCACTTCCATGAAATGTGATCTTCACCAGCTTCGAGTAATGGGGGAGAAGTATTCACAATCCATTCAATTATCTCCTTTGGTAGTATTGACCCAAGCCAATTAAGGTCCCATCTTCCATTCTTTACAACATCACATACCCGAATATTTTCCTAAAGAGGAACTTGACTAATATAGTATTGTCAAAGAGGCTCTAGCTCCTTATTCCAAACATTGCCCCAGAAATTAATAAGACTGTCATTCCCCAAGGACCAAAAAATTCCTTTCTTCACCTCTTCCTAAACATTTGCTATGGAACGCCATTTGTATGAACAAGCGTTACGGTGAATGTCATCAGCTATTAATCCATGGATTCTGTACTTGTTTCTTAGCACCTTAACCCAAAATTCATCTTTGTTTGCCACCAATTTATAACCCAATTTCATGAGAAAAAGCTTGTTCTGATCTTGTAAATAATGAATGCCAAATCCACCATTTGTAAGTGGTTTGCATCACGTCTCCCAATTAAGTAATGATGGTTTCTTGCTTGATTCTGAAGAACCCCATAAGGAAATCCGGGCCAGTTTTTCAATCTCGTTACACACTAATAACGGTATTTTGATTATGACATGAAATAGTTAGGTATCACTAGTAGCACCGATTTGGCTAGAGTAAGTCTGCCTGCAAGAGATAGTTTTTTTGCCTCCCAACCATTTAGTCTATGCCGAGCCTTATCCAAGATGAATTGATATATCCCTACCCTCATTCGACTATGTTGTAAGGGAACTCCTAAGTAGATCCTAAGGTAATCCACCTTGCTATAACCAAATAAATTACAAAGCATACTCACCACATTGGGGGGTACATTATTGGAAAAGAAGATCTTCATCTTTTGGCAACTCACACTATGTCCAGAGGAAGCACAAAAGGATCGAATAATCCGCTGGAGACAAAGTATTTTCCTTATCAACTTTACAGAATATGATGAGATCATCTGCGAAGAAGAAATGTGAGATGCCAAACCTCTCTTAAATAGCAAAACGGGGTTCTAATTTCTCTCATCAACTGCTTTTTCAATCATATGCCCTAGTCATTCCATTCTCAACACGAAAAGATACGGGGACAAGGGATCACCTTATCGAACTCTCCTAGTTGGCTGAAAACTTGTAGACAGTGTTCCATTCCAAAGAAGTTACATCAAATAAGAGGTAACACAGTGCATTATCGTGTAAATTAAACCCTGAGACAACTCACATCATGCAAAGTGTCCATAAGGAAATCCCAACGCACTTTGTCATATGCCTTCTCTAGATCAACCATCACCGCTAACCATCTCACTTTACTCCTTGTAGTTCTCATAATATGGATTGCTTCCTGCGTTATAACCACATTGTCCGAAATGCTTCGAGATGGAATGAAACTAGACTGGTTTTGCTTAACCAATAACTGTATTACTTGCCGAAAACGAATAATAATTGTTTTTGTGACCACCTTGTATAACACATTACATAGACTGATCGGTTGGAATTGTTGGATTGTCTTTGCATTCACTTGCTTCGGAATTAGTACTAACAAAGTACTATTAACCTTTGGTTCAAGAGGTTGTCCCAAAAAAGTGTCCCGAACCATCTTGAAAATATTAGGGCTAACAATATCCTAATTAGCTTGGAAGAATTTTGCATGGAAGCCATCTATCCCGAGGGCTTTGAGAGGCGTCATATTAAACATCGAGTTTCTAACTTCTTCCATTGTAATATTCGACTCAAGGATTTGAATAAGAGTTGGTGGAAGACTTGGGAAACAATCACGAATTAGAAAAGGTTTTCTCACACCATTCCCAACCGAATATAAGTTTTTGAAAAACTCCACAACATGATTTTTTTAAAATCTCCTCATCATAGCATCACCCTAGATCAACAATTTGCAACCCAATGGTTCGATTTTGGCTTCGTTTCTTCAATGTATGCCTATGGAAATATGAAGTGCTTTTATCCTCTTGTGTTAGCCACTCATTTCGTGATTTTTGGAACCAAAGCATTTCTTTCTGATTAAGAATATTTTCAATCTCCAAACGAATCTCTGCTTCACGAGCTCTAAGTTTAAATGTACTCTTCCGTTCCAAGGTCTCTTGAATTCTCTTCAACTTACTGATAGCCCTTTTCTTTTGACTGAATATATTCCCAAACATAAGTTTATTCCATTTCTAAACTGATTGAGAGAAAGAACCCAAATTCCCTATTACCTCGCTGTTAATATTCCAGTTTTCCTTAACCATATCTTTGAACTTTGGGTGTGCCAACTAGCTTGCAAGGAAATAGAAAGGACGATTACCTCTCACAATGGATATTCCACTACAAGAGATGAGTAGTGGCCGATGATCCGACTTTAGTTTACATAGATGTTGAATTGTTGCATTTGGCAAAAAGGATAACCAAGCATCATTACAAAGGCTTCTATACAATCTCTGATGTAGAGATCCTCTGCACCAAGTAAACTCAAGACTGTGAAACCCTATATCATACAAACCATTATCAAACATGAAGGAATGAAACCGCCTACAACCCTTCCTACCCATCTCTGATCCTCCTGTCTGTTCATCACTGCTCAGAATAGCATTAAAGTCCTCTGCTAAAACCCAAGGTTCCATCACCCCATCAGCAAATTGACTAAGCAACTCCCAAAAAATAATCCGCTATGGCTGTTTGGGACTAGCATAAATAGCAAGGCATATGAAAGAAGAATTGCAACCTTGTTTTCTAATTTACAAGTGAATAACTTGGTGATGAACATCAATAATTTCCACGCTCAACGTATTCTGCCACAAGAGCCAAATGCCACCAGTAAAGCCACTTGCTTCCACACAAAACGAGCATTATAAGGATACAACCCAAACAACTAACATCTGGTCCTCCTCGACCTTCATTTCAACCTCATCCACCTCTATCGTTGACAAAGTAGAAACCCCTGCCATTGCTGTATCCCCAACAAGTTCCTTATCTAGCCCTTGAATTATCTTCTTAATTGCAAGGTTCATTGGCACCGTTAAAGGATCATCCCTCGTAAACTTGGTTGAATCTGTCTTTTAATTGTAGTTTATCCCTTATCCTTGAATCCTTTGTCCATCTGTTGATCAATCATAACTGTTCTGTCCTCATTCTCTTTTTGATTTATCCTTCAATATTAGATTTGTTCCTTAATTTAACTGCCATATTTTCTTACCATCAAGAATCGGGCTTAAAGACTAAAACTTCATAGGACAAACTGCTTCTCCTAACATAATAGGGCCCATCCTAGATCCATCATCAGGTTTTTTGTTGGGCTGAAGGATGAGCTACCCATCTTGTTAGTTGACTTTAAAATATTAACAATTGCTCTTTGCTTTTTCTCCAAAAGAACTCATTTCCCTTTATTTTTTGATAATAATACCTTTTGATTTATTTTTAATTTATTACTAAGATCTGACAAATCAGTGAGAGTTGACTGATTTTTATTCTCCAAATTTCCTTCCTTATCCATTCCAAAATCCTCTCCATTAGTGGTGATTGCACTTTCCAAATTTCCAACTAATTCTTCATGATTTTCACTTAGAATCCCAAATCGTGAGCCCCAACAATGCCTTCGATCATCGAATCACTCCTCCTTGGTGCATGTTAATTCCTCTTTTGTTTCCGTTCAACAACCATCCACGAGCCAAACTCTTCCTTCTCGAATTATTTTTGTGGTTCTGAAGAATGTTTATGCTTTCGACCTCTTTCCATGTCTAAGGTATTCTCATGTTCCTGGTTGAAAGGGCAATTATCACGTGTATGTCCCCACCATCCACAACCAAAACAAACTATTGGTAGGGACTCATATTCCACACGTTGTGTTCTTCCCTCAATAATAACTTTGGATATTAGTGGTTTCCCCAAATCCACATATACCACAAGTTTGGCTAATTGTCCATGCATATTATTCTTAGTATTTCAATCGATCTTTGCCACAATACTAATGGTCCCTCCAATGAACTATAACAAACTTTTTGTGTACATTCCCTCAGGTAATTCCAGTAAACAAATCCAAACTAAGAGACTATGAAGCATATCCTGGGTCGTTGAGAAAGATGGTGACTATGGTCTCACCATTACATAGTGCCAAGGATCGTCCACAGTCCTCCAAACAATGCCTCCAAATAATCATTCTCGTAATGAAATGTCACTGAGAAGTAGCCATTCTCAAGATCAATAATTTACAATGGCTGCATTGTCTTCCATAGGATTTGTAATCTATTGGACTCAATATCTTGTTTCACATATGAAATTTCTATGTATTTCACTTCTATTATTTTATCCACATATTTTCTCAAGTTTAACAATTTAGTCCCTATTATCATAAAAATTCTATATTTTTTCACAATTTCACTTTGGCTTAATATAATATTTGGTACCTGAACTTGACATTTTTTTTCCTAATTTGGTATTTATACTTTTTTTTAATCGAATTTGGTACCTAAACTTTTTTTGGACCCATTTTGGTACCTGAACTTGACATTTTTTTCCCTAATTTGGTACCTAAGCTTTTTTTAAGATTCAATTTGGTACATAAATTTATTAAATATTATAAAAATTACGCAAAACAATAACAATGTTGAAATTTTTTTTGTCATGCTACAAAAAATTTGTCAGTTTTAAAGAAAATTCATGTTAAAAATAGACATTGAGTTATGCTTAATGAATTAATATTAAAAAAAAATTAGGTACCAAATTAGGAAAAAAGAGTCAAGTTTAGGTACCAAATTAGGAAAAAAGAGTCAAGTTTAGGTACCAAATGTTATATTAAGTCTTTCACTTTTACAATACTTAATGCATATTTCATCATCTCTTAACACATTCATTAAACTTTTATCATAATTTCCTTATTCACATATTAAATTGTTTTACATTTAACCTTTTGTACAGTTTTCAATTTAGTCTATTGTCATGTAATTTATTTTCCACATATATACACTTTAATAAAATAATTCAATATAATATCTTATTTCACATAACAAATTTTCATGAATATCACTTCTCTTGTTTCAATTATAAATTTCACAAAGTTTATAATTTAATCTTAAACATCGTGAAGATTTATTATTTAGTATAATTTCATTTTAACATCACTTTCTACAATTCACTACTTCATTTAAACTCTTTACTATAAATCTCAAATGTATGTTTGTTTCATTGAAAACAAATTTCATGAAATATTTTAAAAAAATCTATCAAACAACAGAAAACATTTTACACAAATTCATTCAAAGATAAAAAAAAAATTATTTTTAAAAAAAACATTTATAATGAAACAAACAAAACCTAAATTCATATAAAAAAGCGCATGAATTTTATCACTTTTTTTTTTTAATAAACCCTCTAACTGTTTTATAAACTCAAATAAACCCGGCACAGCTTCCTTTGCTACTTCTCTATTTAAAGTCTCCTTCCATGCAAAACATGAATTCTCTCATCGATAACCCTCTCGTCGGAGACCCTTTTTTGGTAGATGTGTCTATGGAGGATTTAATCCTAAAAAAAGTGCGCTTTCAAGATGATTCGATCAGTATATGATCCAATGAGCCTTCGGAGAATCCTAGTGTTCCCAAAATGTCGTGGAAAGACAAGTTGGTTGGTGCTTCTAATAGTGAAAGCACTGGTTTAGAAGAGCAGGATAATTTTGAAATCTTAGATGGAGACAACTAGAGATCTTCAGAATAAAATTTATTGTCTCTGGAAATTGACTACTCCTTTTCAACCGATGGATATAGAAAATGGGTATTTCTTAGCAAAGTTTAAGAACATGTATGATTGTAAGAAAGTTCTATCAAAGGGACCTTGAATTGTTTTCGAAAAGTACCTAATGGTCCAACCCTGAACTATATCATTTAACCCGTCACAACTATATCCCAGCACTATGATGGCCTGGATCAGACTCCCTTGGTTGCCTGGATACTTTTATCGAAGAAAAATCCTCAATGAAATAGGAGGGATGATTGGTAAGGTTGCTAAATTAAATTTGAACACAGATACTGAGTAAGAGGGCGTTTTACGCTTATGGCGGTTTATATCAATCTGGATACTCCCCTCTTATCTCAAGTTTTCATTAATGGAAGAATCTAACGTATCGAGTATGAATTTCTTCCCACAGTGTGCTTTCACTGTGAAAGATATGGCCACACCAAATATTTGTGCCCAAATAGAAAAGAAATCTCTAACCTGGTTGTTGACGACTCATCGGTGGTGCTTACTCCAACAATTAACAAGATCGTTAATAATGACAAAACTGATGACACCGCTAATTTCGGGCCCTGGATGCTTGTAGAGCACAAACCACTTCGAAAACCTAGGAAATCTAATCATCCAAGTGCGATTTCTATGGCTTCTAAGAAGGGAGGCTCCAGATTTCGTGCCTTATTTATTATAGATAATATCGTTGCACAATCCAATGGAAAGCATAAGAATAATTCAAAATTAAAACAAAATAAAGGCAAAGGTATTTTGTTACCTGATAATTTGGTTGCAGGTAATAAGGTTGGACGACAAACAGTTAGCGGGGCCAGGTTCTAAAAGCCCACTTGTCACTAATTTGGAAGCCCAAAGTGAGAAAGCAAATTTGCCCATTTTAGTTAAGAATAAACCGACATTTGGACTGGGTGTTTCTAACAGTTTTACCAATTTGGTCTCATCCCCTTTGTCTGATGTGGGTGGATTGGAAAATAGGTCAAAGTCGGGTTCTAATGATGAATTCTCTCTCAGGTTGGAGGTGTTTCATTCTGAGGTAATGTTGGGCCAGGTTACAAACATCGGTAATGAGTCATCAAACTTTTCTGGAGTTGTTGCTGGGTGCAGTTCAGGCGATAGTGAACACTTGAATGACGTGATACCCTGTCAACCTCTTTCGAACAGTACCTTTCAGTCACAGTAACCTCCTTCCCCTTTTACTTTGTTGTCGGAGATTATGGATGTGACAGTATCCAAGTCAGCAATGGGTCTTGACCCAAATCGTCACTCTGCTGTCCTCTTCAAGTCTGTTACGGAGACAGTGGCTGACGGGCAACATGATGGTGGTTCGGATGGTTTTTTGATTAAAGGAAAATCGGTGAAAAAAGGGATTATGGTTAATGTTGGAAATTCTAAGCTTTTTAAAAGAGTCATCAAACCTCATATTCCAAAAGATAGTAACCTCAAAACTGGTCACGCTTCGAAGGTAAACTTGAGAGATTCTATGGTGAATTTATCTGTGGAAATTGCGACTCCAACTTAAAGTGATGTGGATATGACGGACGGTGTTGTGGAAAAGAACAGAGAACTTCTCAAACCACCATAGAACAGTAACTTTTTGTTTTTAGTTTTGTTTTGTGTTTTTATATTTTTAAGTTCTACTATTTATTATTTGATGGATTTAAATCTAACGATTTTTTCATGGAACTGTTAAGGAATTGCGAGTAGTAAATTCCTCCATACTTTTCGAGAATTTAATTTGCAGTATATCCCTGACATTACTCGCAATTCCTCCATACTTTTCGAGAATTTAATCTGCAGTATATCCCTGACATTATGTGTCTTTTAGAGCCAAGAGTCAGTGGCAGTAAAGCAAATTCCATTATTGAGAATTTGGGATTTTTTATTCACATCATGTTGAAGCTACAAGTTTCTCAGGCGGAATTTGGGTAGGAAGGAAGGAAGCACTCTCGATTCGAATTGCTTATATCACCCACAATTTATTATTCTTCGTGTTAATGGTAATGGTGCCTCTAACTATGTTTTTATTATATTTGTTTATGGAAGCCCTGATAGGAAAAAAAGGAAGACATTATTGTCTGATTTAAAAATTTCATTACCCCACGATCCCTCTCCTTATTTAATCATGGGAGATTTTAATGTCATTCTTTCCTCTTGTGAGAAAAAAAAAACATTCATTCTTCTGGTAAAAAACGTAACCTGTTTGGCAGCTTTGTAGAGTCTTGTAATTTGCAGGATCTTGGTTTTGTTGGACCTCCATTTACTTGGCAACGAGCAGGCAGTCATGAGCGTTTGGATCGAGCCTCGGTAAATGATGCTTGGATATCCATTTTCCCTCAATGTCAAGTCTCTCATTTACCCCGTATAAAATCCGATCATCGGCCTATTTTATTGAAATGCAAACTTGGGTTTGCATCACCTTTTGGTAGACTGTTTAGGTTCATTGTCAGATGGACGAAGCATGCTAACTTCCCATCCTTCCTCAGAGATAAGTGGCAATATTCAGGTAACTTCGCTCACTCTTTATCTGAATTTACTACTAACGTCAAGGAATGGAATCTGTCTGTCAACGGTTTTATAGGTACTCGTAAAAGGAGACTCATGAAAGATCTTTTCAATGTTCAAAAAGCTCTGGAAGTTTCTGGTTCTTATCGATTAATATAGGTGGAAGCTGGTATTAAGGATGAGTTAGAAAAATTGCTTGACCACGAGGAGCTTCTTTGGAAGCAAAAATCTAGATGCGAGTGGCTTCAGTTTGGGGATTGTAACACTAAGTTTTTTCATCGTCGTACAATCTAAAGATGAAAGTTTAATCGTATCTCTGCTCTACGCATCAGTACTGGAGAATGGACCTATGATCAAAATACTTTTCAATTAGAAGCTGTTAGATTTTTTCAAGGTCTTTATGGTAAAAATCCCACCCCTATGAAGGAGTTGCCATCCAACATTTTTCCTCGGCTCAGTGATCCAGATACTGAGGTCTTAAGTAAAAAGGTTACAGATGAAGAGATTAAGAAAGCTCTATTTGATATGGCCCCGTTGAAAGCTCCCGGAAGTGACAGTTATCAAGAAATTTTCTTCCAGAGCCAATGGGATGTCGTTGGCCAAAATGTGTGTGATTGAGTTAAAGGTATTTTCAAGGGAAATCTTATTGATTCGAATTTAAATAACACGTTGATTGTCCTCATCCTAAAGACAGAGGCCCCGGAGCATTTTAGCTAGTTTCGCCCAATCAGTCTGTGCTCTGTCATGTATAAACTGGTAATGAAAATTATTGCAAATAGGTTTAAAATTGTTTTCCCTAACCTTATCTCGCAAGAACAAGCCAGCTTCATGCAGTCGCAACATTTTTTACGATATCATCATAGCTTAGGAAGTCATCCACTGTATGTGTCAGAAACGGAAAAACAAAAAATGGATGGCTATCAAACTAGACCTTGAAAAGGCTTATGACAGAGTTAGTTGGGAATTCATAAAAGCCTCGCTACATTCAGTAATGGTTCTTGTCTTCCTAATCTCTATGATCAGGCAAGCCATCTCCTCGTCAACCATGCAAATCTTTCGGAATGGAGTGCCTACGTCGAAGTTCAAACCAGCTCTAGAAATAAGATAGGGATGTCCACTTTCTTCCTATCTTTTTGTTTTATGTATAGAATGGTTAGGATGCATGATTCATGTACAAATTAGCAAAGGTAATTGGCTTCCAATTCGTCTCTCTCGTACGGGTCCTGATCTTTCTCATCTTTTCTTTACAAATGACCTCGTCTTATTCTGCAAAGCAGATATGGATCAAGTAAGATTGCTAAAGGGCTTATTAAGTCAATTCTGTGATCTTTCTGGGCATAAGATTAGTGTGAGGAAAAGAAACATCTATTTCTCGAAAGGAATAGAGAGCAATACTTGTTTAGAAATCAGTCAGCTCTTGGGATATCAGGTTGTCCAAAATCTAGGAACCTATCTTAGAGTGCCCCTCCTTCATGAATGGGTTATGAAGAACACATTGAGTTTCGTTGTGGATAAGGTTAGACGAAAATTGAAGAATTGAGAAGCTAGGAAACTCTCTTTAGCCGGTAAAATTACTTTGGCTCAGTCTGTTTTGCTTGCTATTCCGAATTACTTTATGCAGTCTTTGTCTATTCTTAAAGGGGTGTGTGATGAGATTGAACGTATTGTTAGATAATTTATTTGGGGTTTGAATAGTGGTCATACAAAGCTTGCACTGGTTGGTTGGGATTCTATTTGTTAACCTTGATATCGAGGAGGACTTGGGTTTCAAAAGCTACATGATTAGAATAATTCTTTTTTTTTTTATGAAACTTGGCTTCAATTTAGTTACTAAGACCGATGCTTTGTGGGTGCGAGTTCTTAGAGCGAAATATGGAATGAAAGATAATTTCCCCACCTCTATTTATTGAAGCCAAAGTTCACACCTTTGGTGTGCTATTGCTAAGGTTTGGCCTCTCCTTTGTGAGAACTTAGCTTGGTCCATGGGTGACGGTTCGAGGATAAATTGTTGGAAAGACTCTTAGACACCGAACCTTGGTCCTTTACTACCTTTTATCCCTGCTTCTGCAATCCTGAATAATGATTGTCATCTTAGGGATCTTGTCATGAATGATGGCACATGGAACTTGGATCTTTTTCGTGTGATGCTTCCTAAAGATATCATTCACCATATTATTAGTATTCCTCCCCCTACTGTATGGCTGGAGACGACAGAATCATTAGGACCACTTCAAATTCTGGCTCCTTTTCTGTTCGTAGTGCTTATTGGTCTCTCAAGCAAAATAGGTGGGATTCTACTATCCCTCTTTGGAAAAATATTTGAAGATACCAAGGGCCACAACGTGTTCGTTTGTTCATTTAGTTAACTAAGAGGTAAAGGCTCCTTACAAACTCTGAAAGATTACGAAAAGGCCTTAGTTCCAGTAATGCCTGCGCAGTTTGTGATCATTCCAACGAAGATATTCTCCATTCTCTTCGAGATTGTATGGTCACTTCGAATGTGTGGAGACTCATTGTCTCAACTCTTTACTAGGACAAAAGAACCTTGTTTGAATCGTATTACTCACTATGATGATAGAGAGGTCTTTCTCTATTATGACGGTACCGTAGAGAGAATTTCTTGGCAAGCTGCAGTTGGAGGTGTGGTGCAAGATTTGGACGACAAGTGTATCCTGAGCTACACACACTATCTCGGAAAATGCTCCCCATTTGAGGCTCAGCTATGGGGCGTTATCGATGGCATTCTCACTTTACTTGAACGAGGATTTAAGAAGGCTATTATTCGTGTGGACAATTTGGAAGTAATTCAAGCTTTATCTCCAAACAGCACAGGTGACTTTGGCATCACTATCCTTAGACGTGCACAAAGAATTCTAATGATCGAAGGACAATGGAATCTCCAATACGTACCGAGAGAGAAGAACTTAACAGCGGATCTTTTAGCCAAACTGAGACTCTCTTGAAAATCAGAGCTTCAAATTCTAGAGCTGCCTCCTCCTGAAGTGTTAAGGATCTTTAACCAAGATCCTATTTGTCATATAATGTAATCTCTTGTTTTAATTTAGTTGTTGTTTTTTTCACCAAAAAACACTCAAATAAACCTACTTATACCTAAAAAAGCTACTAACTTTTAATTTATGGGTTAACTTTTTTTTAAGAGCTTATTTAGGTACAAATAAAAAAAGAAACTATTCAGAAGTAAAAAATATAAAATAATTATTTAAATAAATCAAAACTATAATTTAACTTATAATTAATGAAATTAAAAAATAAAATTTGAGATAAAATAAATATTAAAAAAAAAGCCGTAAATGTCAACGGTGGAAAACCCAAGAATAAACGGAAAAACCGTTACGAATACGGCGTTTTCACGGGAGAGAGAGAGTAATAATCCCAGCACCGACACCTTAAAAATCCCCGCCTCAATCTCGTGCATGAATTTCCGGGTCAATTTATGATATTATTTTTAGACTTTCCTTACCCGGTTAAGCAACCGAGTACCCACTCCCTATCACCTGCCACACCCAGTCTCTCTGTCGGTTCTCCAATTGTCGGCACCGACACGCCAGATTTATTGCCGGTAATTCGAGTGATTGGGGAGGGGGCTCATTTTGATGTTTTGTGGTGTACGATAATCTGGTGGGATTTTGAAAGAATTAATTGGCTGAATGGAAATGCGGTCCACGTGAGCTGCTTTCATTTCCGTAGGGTGATGTACTTTGACTACACTATCCATCATGCCTGCACCCAATGCATTGGGACGTCTTTGCAATTTGTACTCAACAATGATCTTCACCAATATAATTTATATGCTTATAAAATATTTATGTAAAAATAAAAGATCTTCACCATCAATGTATTGGGATACGTCTTGAATGTCATCGCAATCTTTAGTTTGGGACAGTGAGCTAAAATTTGCTTCAAACATTATTGTAAAAATAAAATTTTTTTAGCTGTGTCATTGTTAATTATTTTCGAGCAAAATCGAGTTGAATATTTGAAATATCCGATATAAACATTCTAATCAAAAAAAGAGATGGATTTGAAGGACCACTCTTATTGTCAAAAGGGTGCACTCGATATAAGCATTCTAATTTTTGAGTCATTTGTATAAATGAAAAAAAACATAATTTTTTGGCCCCTATAAAAATTAATTATATAATCTAAAGTCTTTTTTAAAATAAAATTTTTAACTTTGTTTATAACTTTATATCTAATGTATTGTAAATAATAAATATAATATTTTAACCCAATTGCATTTTTGTTGACATTTTTAGTTCTTACTAACCTACTCACTATAGCACCATGTGTTAGGTTTAAGTCAAAACATTAAAAATAAAATTGTGACTAAATCTCTTAATTTCTGTATGTGTATCTATAATTATATTGTATTTGTTTTATTCAACTAATAAGTATATATAAATATAATCTGAATTATTAAATGAATTAAAATTTTATATATGAATACAATGGGTATGTTAAGTGCATCATAATAAATGTATCTGTGTTATATGTTAATTTTTCTCTTTGTTAGATAGAAATAATAAGAACAAGGCAAAAGTAAAATATATTAAAAAATTTACTGTGCAAAAATCGGGTTTATACGACCATGTCTAAACTTGGCCCCACCGAAGTCTCTGAGATCACATTTTTGTCTGTGTACGGCTGTTGCTCCAAAGTGGCCCTACCCAAACACATGATCTAAGGAACATCAAAATGATACTAGAAAAGTAATAAAACAAATCTTTGAGGGTACTTTCGTCTAAATGAAGTCAGCAATGACAGCGTGGCAGAAAATAATTACTGCAGGTGGATAAAAGTAATGCAGGGTTCGGATCCCGAATCAAAATCACGTGCCATCCTACCCCACATCACGTGCTTGCTACACTTTTACATCTCCGGAATCTTCATACTTCTTTACTTCACTTAACTTAGCTGGAGATGAGCGAGCTTTGGTTCGTTGTTGTGGGCTCTACTGGCGACACGCTGAATCTCTGTCTATGCCACGCTGTCAAAGCAACATGTACGCGTGAAGTGGGCCCCCGTATTCAACATGGTCTCTTGTTTGCACGCACGATGCACATGATCATATGGTACACTTGAAAATAACTTAATTGTTGATTTTGATACTTAAATTTGATAATTAGATTCATTTTGGTTACTAAATTTGAATTTCGTCAAGATTTAATTGTGTAATTAGTATTTTTGGAATATGACTAGATTGGTTGATTGAATCAAAAATTAATTAATTTACTGGTCCAAATAAAAGGGTTAAATCAACTGATTCAAAACTCGAAATCAATAAAAAATTGGGACAAAAATTAATAGTTAAACAAGTTGAACTAGTTTAGAAATTGGATTGATCAAATCGGTTGAATCAAGAATTAGTGATCTAATCGATTCAACAACTGATCTGGTTACTAAAACATCCTATGTGATACTCTAATATTGTACAATGTCATCACTTCAAAATTTATATGAAGTTTTCAATGTTCAAGTAATGATATGTCACATTATTAAAATTTTAAACTTTTCAAGGTTAGGGAGTAAAATGAATCTAGTTACCAAATTCAAGTACTAAAATGAAAAAAAAAATATAAATACCAAAGTGAATCTAGTTATCAAATATAGGGACCAAAAATTATATTATTCCAATTATTAAATATACAAGCACAGTACCCTAATCTGCCAAAATTTATTGACCATTTTGCCCATGCCATGTTCATCGGTAAACAAAATTGCTTAGTCATGGAAATATTGGAAGGTTACCCTGACTTTTCCTTCATCAACTCCATGTGTATGTGACAACTAATTCCTAATGGAAAATGAAATATTCGTATAGCACATATATTTTCCTAATAAATTGACTATTTTTTAAAGAAAAATATATATTTTTATTTATAAAGAAATCGAAATTTTTTTGCCATATGACTGTCTAACAATAGCACATCATGTGAGCAACAACTAGTAACAAATTATTTGTTTTTACACATAAATAGTCAAACTCAAAGAGCGTAAGCTATGAATTAATTAAATTATTTTTGTTTAAAATATTAAAATATCTAATCGGTGATTAAGATTGAAACGTGAACAATTAGTGAGTTAATAACTTAAACCCAAAACATAATTAAATGGATGCTTTTTTTTTTGTCTTAAAAATGAACATTGTAATGCATTTGTCTTAAAAAAAATTAACAATTTAATTATGCCAATATATCTTTTTAATCGTGTAATTATAATACAAATTATTTTATTTACAGATGTCAAAGAATTAAAGAGATATATAAATACATGGCCCCAACACATTTTAATAATTATAATATATTTGTTGAAAGAAATATAGACAAAACAAAACACCTTTTCTCTTCTTGTCTTCAAAGGGAAGAAATGGTATGCTTTTAAGTTATCATAGGTTTCATGAGAATGCTATCAATTAAGTGTAATATTTGCACAATTTGTAATGGAAGATTTAAGAAATTAGGTTAACATTTTTTGTGAATTTGGCATTCTTGTGTTGGCAGTTTTTTTTATTTTTTTATTAAAAATTAAAAAGTGAAAAATTTTAATAAGATGAAAGAAATATAAAATTTTGAATATGCCTAAACTATCTTATCCTCCTCTCTCGTAGAAAGATACAATTGTATAAATATATATATATTTTCATTCCCATAGCTTTGAAGGGGAACCCATTCACATTGATTATGGCATACAAATCAGTGCATAGAAATCTTCTCCTTAACATATAATAATAATAATAATAATAATAATAATAATAATAATAATAATAATAAGTGTAAATTACACCAACAGTCACTCAATTTTGATATGGGGAAACAAACAGTCATTTGGTTTACATTTTAGTTACTCAACTTTGAAAATGTGTCAAAACAGTCATTTTTTCACGTTTTCCGTCACAGACGTCACGGAACAGTGACATGATAGTTGATGGCATCAGTGGAGTGTGGAAAACATCCAGTTGGCAGGTTATATTTAACACAATAGTCACTCAACTTTGAAAATGTGACAAAACAATCACTAAAATTATCGAAAAGTGACAAAATAGTCATTGATTAACAGTTTTTGTTAGGGACTTAACGGGAATGATGACGTTAACCAAAATAACCCTAAACCAAAATATGTTAACCAAAATATGTGAATAACAAATCAAACAAAAATTTAAATAACCCTAAATCACAACAGTAGCAATCATAATCCAATCAAAATCGAAATAACCCTAAATCAAAAATGAAAATAATAATCCAAATTAAAATCGAATAAACCCTAAATAAAAAATCACAATCAATATCGACATCAAATTCGAATAAACACAAAATAACCCTAAATAAAATATCTCATAACCCAAAAAAACAATAGAAACATACATGTTACATCTATTGTATCAACATTGCCATCTTCTTGTCCATTCACCATCGTCGTTGAGAATGGTTTGCCTTTAATTCCTAAACAGTCACTGATTTCAATCGATTTCTAACCTAGATTGATTTCAAAATCTATTTTCTAACCCTAAATCAAAATAAAATCGATGAGAGAACCAAACGTTTCTCCCTAATCCTTAATCAGATTCTGAATAATCTGATTTTAGGAAATCTGATTTTAGGATTAAACAACATAACCCATCTGATTTTAGTGATTATTTTGTCACTTTTCGATAACATTAGTGACTGTTTTGTCACATTTTCAAAGTTGAGTGACTGTTGTGTTAAATGCAACCGGCTAGCTGGACGTTTTCCACACTTCATTGACGTCGTCAACTGTCATGTCATTGTTCCATGATGTTTGTGATGGAAAACATGAAAAAAAGATTATTTTGTCACATTTTCAAAGTTGAGTGAATGAAATATAAATCAAGTGACTGTTTGTATTCCCATATTAAAATTGAGTGATTATTGATGTAATTTACCATAATAATAATAATAATTGGTAAAAATATTTATAATTTAAGCTAGTTCAGTCTGATTGAATTGTCACTTTGATAATAATTTTTTTAAACATAATTATAAAATAAATAAATAAATAAAATATTTCATTTTAAAAATAGTAATGAATATGGAATGAGCATTGGGTGAAAACTTTCCACCCTAACATGACTACATGACTCCATGACTCCATGACTCCATGACTCCAACACCACTTAATCCATTCACTCTTTCATTTCAAATGGCAACCTTGAAAACTTAAAATAAAATAAGATAAAAAATTAAAAAGAAAAAATAGTGAAGTGGGGGACATGGGAGGCAATAAGGGGTAGACATAAGGCTTTAACATCAAGACAAGAAGGGGGAAGTAAAGGACAGCTAGCAATGAATTGAAGTGATGCAATTATTATAATTATCAATGCCCCTCTTCTTCAAATCTCTCCTTTTATTTAAGCCTTTCTTTCTTTTCTCTCCCTCTTTCAAAACTTTCCTCCTATTTCCCTTCCTTTTCTTTTACCTTCCTTCTTAATCAAGGTATTGTTTCAATGTTCATGTATTTGATATTCAGTTTGAATTTTAATTTCCAAAGATTGGGTTTTCCAACTTGTTTGATTGTTTGGTGGCTCAGATTTTCAGAATTTTTGGATGTTTTTGAAAATTGGGTTTTTCCTCTTTATTTGGTGGGAAGATAGTTTTGTTGGAATTCTCAGTGAAGTTTTTCTGTTTGGTAGCTGAGAAAGTGGAGGAAATGACAAGGAATTGAATTGAATTTGAACCGAATTAGTGAAAGTAGTAGGATTTTGTTATTGGTTTCGGTTTTTATTAAACATTGTAAAAACTTTGATGCTTTCTGCTGCTGTTTAATTCAATGAATGAATTTCACTGTATTTCAACAGTTAAAGCAATTTATATACTGACGAATTCAATTTTGCCAACTTTTCTTTCAGGTTTCTCGAGAAAATTCACTTCATTTTCCTGGAAATTATCTCTTAATTCCCGAAAGTTTTGCTCACAGATTAGTAACAAAGGTTTGCTTCAAAATCACTCTGAATTTTTAATTCCTCAAATTTCGAAAAAGTAATAATTTAGTAATGGCTACTTTTAACTAAGACATTAAAATGAAAAGAATAATTAATTTCAGTTTTTTTTTTTGTTTGTTTGCAGATTTGTTTCAATTGTTAGTGCTATACAGTAAACATGATTGGATCAACGGATTTCATTGATGAGATAGATTGCGGCAGCTTCTTCGATGACCTCATCGACTTCCCTAACGGAGATGTCGAAGCCTACGACTCCACCGCCGTCATCAACGCCACCGCGTTTCCTAGTATTTGGACAACTCAGCCCGAGTCATTACCTTTTTCTGACTCAGTTTTTCTCAACAACAGTGCTTCCGAGCTTTCCACTGAACTCTTTGTTCCGGTTAGTGTACTTTAATTACAAAGCTTTTTATTTTATTTTTATGTTATATTTATATTCGATTAATTTGTAATTTTTATCAATTAAATTAATATTTGGTTAATTTATATTAACAAATGAATTATATTTTAGCTTTTTTTTGCTCATTAAAGTTGATTTTTTGGGAATTTAGATAAATTTAAAAATGGTTATTTATTTATTAATATTGATTGTCGGGTGGAATTGTGGAGTCCACCCAAGACTCGGTAGTTTTGCATTATTTAGATGCGTAATTATTGCTTCAATTATGGAAGTCACGTGATTCGCCATGTGCTTCCTTTTACTATGCTTAGATTGCATATTAAATTTTGTAAACTATTTCATTACAATGTGTCAAACATATATATTTGGTCCAATTATTTTTTAAAAAAGTTATTATTTAAATATTATCACATAACATAGTAATAAAATTAAAAGAACAAAAAATTTAATTTAATCTGTTCATATAATTATTTTCGGTATTTTTGTTATTGCAGTATGAAGATATTGTTCAATTGGAATCGATGTCAAAATTTGTTGAAGATACTCAGTGTGGAGCAAGCTTGACAACTAAGAAAGAAGATTCCTCTTCAATCAGTGAGGTAGAACAACGGTCCATGTTTCGTGTTCATACGAAGTGTATGGATTTTCAAATGTTCATATATTTATGTTGTGTTGGATCAAAATTTTCAGGGATCCAATCATCAATTCCAAACTTGCAGTCCGGTTTCGGTTCTTGAAAGTAGCAGCTCGTGTTCAGGAGTGAAACCATTGCTGCAGAGTCTTGAAACGTCTGCCCCTGGGAAACTCGGACGTCCACGAAGCAAACGTCCTCGTCTGACCACTTTCAATCATCTTCCAGGAGTTCAGATGACCTCCCCAGCTTCATCTGTCAACGAGAACGACATTCCACAGCCGTTTGCTGTCCCGAAGGTGCCATCGGATTCTGAGAACTATGCTGAGTCCCGGCTTCTGATCAAAATGCCGAAACTAGTTAATCCAGAACATAAGAAGAAGAAGATCAAGTTATCGGTTTCAGGTGCAGCAGCCATTGCTGATAATAGTCAAAATCCAACTGGACAAGCTGTTAGGAAATGTATGCACTGTGAGATAACTAAGACACCTCAATGGAGGGCAGGGCCAATGGGTCCGAAAACCCTTTGCAATGCTTGTGGTGTCCGATACAAGTCCGGCAGGCTCTTCCCCGAGTACCGGCCTGCTGCAAGTCCGACATTTGTTCCGTCAATACACTCAAACTCTCACAAGAAGGTCCTGGAGATGAGAACCATAAGTTGTGCACTAACGCCCACCACAACAATGGTTGCCAACAATTTACCAGAGTTAATTCCAAATAAAAGCAACCCAGCGTTGGATTATATATGAGTGTCTTACACTGTATACAACACACATCCAATCATGAGAATGGAAAGTGTTGGAAAAATCGAAGGTAATATGTCGGATACATACTTTTATCCGATTTACACCCGAGTCCGAGTAGTATAGCTTCGTTAATTTATCTCCTTGTTCTTTTTCTTGTACAGGGTTGAAATGGGGGGAATAGAGCAATAGATGACCAATATGTTTAAATAATATAGAGAGATTTTTATGAGAAAAATTGAGGGGAAAAGGTAGAGAAAACGGAAGTTTAAGAGTTACCATAGTTGTAAGATTTGGCAATGATTAGGTCTTCTGGATACCATTAGTTATTGGAGTTTATGTTTTTATTTGCATGAAAATTATTAATTTTTGTAGTTAAATTTTAGTGGAAATCAAGATTATGAGATGAGTAATGAAATTTGAGAAGTTCTTTTCAGTTTTTACTTCAATTCTAACCATTCAAAATTTTCGCTTCAATGTTGATATATGAAACGTAGGTTAGAGCCAGTACAAGACAGAGCAAGATTAACGAGTTAAAAGCATATTAACATGAAAAATTAGCACTATCTTCCTCCCTTGAAAATTTTATTAAACCTCAAATCTTCGTCCCAAAATCCGTCACTGCGAGTTACTCTCCTGTAATTATGAGTCACTCGAACATTTCAATTTCAATTACGTAACTCAACAACTATCCTAAACAGATTGACTTCGACTTCCAAATCAGTTTGGCCACGGGACAGTTCACTACCTCTAAATTATCACATTCAACGACCACCCGTGGATAGCTCCAAGCCCAAAGAATTCGAAGGCCATTCGCATTGGCCCCAAGCGTTGCTTTAAGAACACTACAGGCACCAGTGAACCGGCTATAACCAACTAACCAAGCTCTACAATCATTTCTTAGCAAGCCTCCTGCCGCAGCTCGAGTTCCTACCAAAGTCAGCCTCGACCACATTCAATTTGCACCAGGAGCAGTCCTTCAGGCAGTACCCCTTCCACCGCTGCTGGTTTCTACTGTATCCTTGGCACTACAACCATTAAAACTCGTTGTAGACAACGAATTTCATCCGGACTCAAATAAAAATCGGTTATCATTTGGTATTAATAAGAATGTATCACGTGACAATTAGGTTTATTTAAAATAAAAAATAAATTTAAATTAAAAAGTACCTTTGACTTTGATCCACTATTGATCAAACATTACTTGGTGTGGACAAGCATTTATTTTCAATTTGTTTGTGTAAAATGATTTCTTATGCAACTTTAAATATACTACTTGATAAATTTATTTAGAGTGTGACATAAGTATCACTAATTTACATACTAAGGACATGACATAATTTTCAATAAGATGCAATTTACAATTATACTGATACACTATTAATATTTATCAATTTCCACAAGATTAATATTTGTAAATAAAAAAATAAAAAAATTTGTTTATTTCAATTTTTAAAAGTATTCACTAATTAATTTTCATAATGGATGTTTTAATTCCTTGGTAATAATGTTTTATTTCAATAATCTCACAAAATAAAAATTCAAGTACTATAAATAAATACTTAACAATAAGATGTGAAATGCTCTTATTTGTCATTTTACACATATAAGCTTTTAACTATCAGTTAAAATTTATAAAACACTTTTAAATAAACAATTAATAAAATCAGTTGGTCAAATCAATTAATAAAATCAGTTAATCAAACCAACCACTGCAATCAGCACTCAACTATCAACCAATTGCCAAACAGGACCGACAAATAAATAAAATATGTCCATACTTCCAAGTCATAACTTTTTATAAATAAATATATTATAACATTTTTATAACATGTGGATTAATAAACTTTTTGATCCTAACTTTCGAATTTTTTAGGATTTAAATAATATAATTTTTTGTTAAACTTTATAAAATACATAAATTATTTTTATAATATATTTATTTAGGGTTTATAAGAAATTATTTGTCATAACCATCCTAAACACTTATACGTGTTTATGCTTTTAATATAATTTTTATAAATTTTATAGAAATAATTTTTAAAATTGAATTTGAGTATAATTACCTATGTAATTATCCAATTATCACATTTCTCTTAAGAATTGGAAAGTGTCTTTGGGTGCAGAGGAGGATTTGGGCGGGGGGTGGTAGGGGCCTCGGCTCCCCCTTAAAATGTAAAATTTACCATTTTGATCCTTTAAATTTTTAAAAAATTTAAATTAGTAAAGGTGAAATTACACTTTAACCCCCTAAAAATGATAAAAATTTAATTTAATCATTTAAACATTATAAAAGATATAGACTATTTAATTTCATCCTCCTTAAAATTTTTTCTTAGCTTTGCCCTTGTTTAGGTGCTCCAACTCCACTCAATTAAGTGAGACTCACCAATTAAAATGGTTACTCGAACATGTCATCTTATATAATTATAAATAAATAAACTCAAATTCAATTACTAAGTGAATTTCTAAAAGCTACATTACTTTTTTATGTTTTTTTATAGTAATTGTATTATTTTTACATCATAATTATGTTTGTCATTTATCTATATAGTTACATTAATTTATGTGGTATAAATTTCAATATGTATTTATATTATTTATTTTTTGTAATTAATCTGGTTAACCTATAATTTTTCTTGACTAAAGTTGACTATCTTTTTCTATATGATGGTCTCTGTTATAATAGATGTGTAATTAATTCCTCCTAAAACGTAAAAAATAAAGAAGCCTTTAATGTTACCTAGAAAAAATGCTTCCTTAAAAATATTAGTCATATAAAAAAAAAACTTACTAAAGAATTTAAAAACAATTTAAGTTTTATATTGATGCAAGTAGATTCCTCCCCTTACAAATAGAATACATTAAATAATAAAATTAACTAATAATAATACATGCAATATTTATAATATTAAAATGAAAAAATTAAATTAATTGTGAGTAAAATAAAATTTAAACACGTAAATACATAAAATTAAGAATATTAAATGTACTACAATTGTATTGTTTATCATGATCTTGACATCAATCCTAAGTTAATATTGAGTTAACATTATAAATATATATAATTGATAGAGATAATAAAATGTATATAATAAAATTGAAATGTACAAAACGTTTGAAGGAAAAGTTTTGGTTGAGTGGCAAAATTAAAGTTTTATCAACCCAAATGTCATCAGTTCAAATCTCACTAGATGCAATATATATATATAAAGCAAAGAAAGCAAAACAACGCAATATAAAGCAATGCAAAGCAAAGTAATATTGTAACGTCCCAAAAATTTAAATTTCTCTATGAGAGTCGTAGATTTTTAAATGAGGCATTTCTTTTTCTTTAACTATGGACTTTGATGTTGTTCCATAAATTTATTTCGACATATTGATGTTTCAACGATGAGCCTGTCTATTTGCTTACTGGTCATGAGTTTGAGCCTTTGTGTGCATGAGGAAATATTTTTTTTTTCCATTATCGTGAAACTGATCCTTAATTTTAAATTGAAATTGGTTAATGTGAAACCTTCCATAGAGGGAACTTCAACATTGTTCCTCTTTTTGTTTTAACATTTTTTTGGAATTTTTATTTTTGCTTGACTAATGTCCGTTGTCGAGTTCGATGCGTTAATTTTTTTCGTCTGTTAACTGGTTGCTACTGTGGCACGAGATCCGCCTGGTAAATTGTAAGGTTTCGTTCTTTTTTTGTCTGTTATGAGATTGGAATGGTTTGTAATGAGTGAGTTTTGAGAAGAACTATTATTAACTGTTAAACTTGGTTTCGGTGCATTAGGAGAGAGTCGGGAAGCGTTTAGAGTTCCTCGTATTGATCAGAACAGATAGAACTTTGTCATTGCCACGGTGAGTGGTCTTTGATTACCGATTGTAACTTCGACGAATATTGATTATGTTGTGTTTGTGTTGGTATTGTTGTTGAATTGGTTAATGTATGTTGATTTAGGCTTGGAAATCATCTTTCGAGACTCTTCTATCGTTGATTATAGGTAGGGTTGAAACCCTATTCGAAATTC
Organism: Kokia cookei; assembly: GCA_039519145.1. Lineage (NCBI taxonomy): Eukaryota > Viridiplantae > Streptophyta > Magnoliopsida > Malvales > Malvaceae > Kokia > Kokia cookei. Next base: position 25,990,244 of record CM076902.1, read on the forward strand.
TTGCATTTTCTTACAATTTTTCCAAAATTTGGTTGTTTCTTCGAGCTACACGGGCTAGCACACAGATGTGTGTCCAGGCCGTGTGTGCTGTGGAAGAAGGTATAGAAAACATTAGGGTTGGACCCACGGCTGTGTGTGCATACTGTTTAGTGATACACGGGTTGAACACATAGGCATGTGCTAGACCGTGTGTACATACTATTTAGTGACACACGGGTTGAACACAGGGGCGTGTGTTAGACCGTGTGTGCATATTGTTTTGGGAACTAATGTACAAAGAGGCACTTGGGCTGGACCCACGGTCGTGTTCCAACCTATATGTGCATATTGTTTAGTGCCACACGGCTGGGCACACGAGCGTGGGCTAGGTCGTGTGCATATATTATTTTGTTATTACAAGTACAATGGTCACACGGGCTAGACACATGGGTGTGTGCCTGGCCTTGTGTGTGCTAGGTCGTGTGCAATGTATAATCGAACATTAAACCTAAGACCAGTGACCGTAAATGAATCGAGACACTTGAATGGCCTATGTTGGATTGTGAGAGTTGCTTTATGTGTATGCAATGTGGTTTGAGTACGTATTTGGATATTTAAGGACAGTTGATGGATGATATGTGTTTGTACACAAAGGTGACATTGAATTGAACTGAAACGATTGTAATAATTACTAAATTGGTAGTGACACTGTAAACACTACAATGCTGTTATCAAATTGGCAGTGATATTGTAAATGCTGCAACGTTATTACTGTACTAGCCGTGATACTTTAAACACTGTTAGATAACTGATAAACTGTCATATAACTGCTTTACTGGCTAGATTGCATGAGCTTGATTGGAAAGTTGAATAATAGTTCTTTTTAATTATGTTGACGAGATTCATTATGTATTCGTAATATTACACAAACCTGTTTAATGTTGTTTCAAGGTCGTCACATGCTTGAAGGGCAGCGGTGCGGGCACTCAGTCATCTTGTTAGGGTTGCTTAAGATGTTAATCATAGTAGATGGTTGTTATGTCAAGACCGGATGTTTAATTTAGGATGTTAACTTATCTATGATGAGGACTAATACTCGCGATATTGAGACTTAACTATGCTTTATGTTTGGAGTTGAACTTTGAATGTTGTTGCACTTACTAATATATGAAAAAGACTTGAGTATCTATCTTTACGTATGTTTGAATATTTTACTTTGTGATGTGATGTTTTGAGTTGGTCGTTTCATCTAGGCTGAGTTTAGGGTGTTATATTTAGTGGTATCAGATCAGGTTTATAAATACTTAGACTGTGTAATAGATCTATTTGTGAAGTTAGGAAATGTTTCTGTAGAGATAGGAACTGAATAACTATCCTATTATTTGATATAACTCTCGTGGAAAATTTTAAACTGACTTATGCACTTCTAGTATTACAACTACTGTAAGATGAGTTCAAGAGGAACTCGAGGACGTGCTATGCAGAGGCACCGTGGGCATCGAGGAAGGGCTTGAGCGGAGTCCTCTTCCATGGGAAGCATTCCCATCTTAGAGACCAACGAGACAGTTGGTATTCCCACTACCAAGATAGGAGCTCAGCCTGAACCTGTTGGGGATGATCCTGTGTCCCAAGCGATGTTATATGTGCTAGAGAGGGTCGTTGGGACCTGTACCAGACTTGCAGCTCGGGGAACAATTATTAAGAATCTTCGTGCGAACAGGGTCGAGCTATTTAGGGGTATCATAGGAGTTGCTCCTATTATGGCGAAATATTGGCTTGAGGCTACCGAGCGTATCATGAATGACTTGGATTGTACTCCGGTATAAAAATTGAGGGGAGCGGTATCTCTGCTCTGTGATGAAGCCTATCAATGGTGGTTAATAGTTGAACAAGGCCTTCGACTTGAGATGGTGACATAGGATGCCTTTAAGAGGGCTTTTCAGGGTAAGTACATCGAGGTTAGTTATATCAAAGCTTGTTGACGTGAGTTTATGAATCTTGAACAAGAGGATAGGTCTGTAGGCGAGTATGAGGTCAAATTTTTATGACTAAGCTGTTATGCACAGGTCATGGTTGTGATTGAGTATGACAAATATGTTCAGTTCGAAGAAGGGCTTCGTTATGAGCTTAGAGTTTGGATTGCTTTCCAGAGAGAGGGTCTTTGTAGTGTTGGTTGATAAGATGAAGATTATCGAAGAAGTTTAGCGTACTGAGCGGGAGAAAAAGGAGCAAGAGTTAGCTAAGAACAAGGCTAAACGAGAGATAAGATTTGTTGGTGTTGCACAAAGCCCTAAGAAACGGACGAGACTGGATGAGCCTCCGAGGATTAAGACGTTAGTGGGCTCCAACGTGATAGTACGCTGTGACTACTGTGGTAGATGTCATGTATGAGAGTGCTGGAAGAAGACAGTGGCTTGCCTTCGGTATGGGTCATTAAAGCAAAGAGTGCGAGACTATTCACATTGACCTGATTAGGTACCAATCGTGGCACCAGTATCAGTTACAAGCACTATTCAGTCACCGAGGGCGATGCCACAATCGTTCAGGGGTCAAGGCTTTGGTAGGAGTAGTACGTCCTTAGTAGAGGCAGCACAAGTTCTGATAGGGGTCGTGGGGCATTAGACAAAGGTGCGACCCAAACTAAGGCCCGATAGCTAGTATTGGTATATGCGACTAGACGCTATGAGGACAAGGATGACGCTGATATTATTACGGGTACATTCTTTATTTATTATGTACCATACTTTGCTTTGACTGATATTGACTCTACACACTCTTAAATAGATAGTACTATATCTCTGAAATTGAATATAATTGCTGAGTGTACTACTAGTGTAATCTCTATGGTTAGTCCTTTAGGTTAATCCGTTTGGGTTGACAAAGTGTTTAAGCGAGTATTGTTGGAGGTTTAGGGAATTACCTTTCTGACAAATTTGATAAAGCTTCCATTTAGGGAGTTCGATTTGGTATTAGGAATGGAATGGTTAGTGAAACATCGAGTTAGTCTCGACTGCGTGACAAAAAGGGCTGCTTTGAGAAGTGAAAAGGGTAATGAAGTAGTAGTGATTGGGGAATGTCGAGATTACCTCTCCAATGTAATCTCCGTCCTGGTAGCTGAGAGGTTAGTATGAAAAAGGTGCGAGGCGTACCATGCTCTTGTCTTTGACTTCATACAAGCTAAGCTAACTGTTAGAATTATTTGAACTGTCAGGGATTTCCCAAATGTCTTCCCTGATGAACTGTCGGGTGTAGCACCAACCCGTGAGGTGGAGTTTGGTATTGACTTATTATCGGGTTCTACTCTAGTGTCTATCATCCCTTATCGCATGGCACTAAAGGAGTTGGTAGAACTGAAAGCACGTTGTAAAAACTTCTCGGTCGATGGTTCATCTGACCGAGCGTATATGAAAAGCAACTGTGCTGTTCGTTAAAAAGATGGTACGATGTGAATGTGTATAAATTACCATCAGTTGAATAAGATGACGATCAAGAATAAGTACCTGCTACCGAGAATTGAAGATCGTTAGATCAATTCTACTAGTGTTTTCCAAGATATATCTTCGATATGGTTGCCACCAACTTAAGATTAAAGATGAGGATATGCATAAAACAGACTTCCGAACATGTTATGGCCACTATGAATTCCTGTTTATACCATTTGGCTTAACAAATGCTCCTGTAATGTTCATGGATTTGATGAACCGGGTCTTTCAATCGTATTTGGATCGATTTGTTGTGGGTTTTATCGATGATATCTTGATATACTCTAAAACTGAGACTGAACATGATAAGCATTTACGTATAATACTACAGATACTTCGCGAGAAGTAACTTTATACGAAGTTTAGCAAGTATGAGTTCTGGTTATCCGAAGTTACCTTCCTAGGGTACGTGGTGACTACCGAAGGAATTTGTATTGATCCAAAAAAGATCAAAGCTGTTGTTGAGTGGAAACCGTCGAGGACTATTGCTGAACTTCGGAGTTTCCTTAGGGTAGCGAGATATTACTATAGATTTGTCGAGGGGTTCTCATTGATAGCATCACCCTTGACTAAGTTTTTGCGCAAGATTGTTTCGTTCAGGTGGTTTGAGGAACATCAAGCGAGCTTTGAGAAGCTCAAGATTGTTTTGACACAAACTTCTGTATTGGTACAATCGGTGTCGGGCAAGGAGTTTTTGGTGTATAGTGACGCGTCGCATGGGAGTTTGGGATGTGTAATGATACAAGACGAAAAAGTGGTGATGTACGCGTCCCGACAACTTAAGGTTTACGAAGGTAACTATTTTACCCATGATCTTTAGTTAGCTGGGGTCGTGTTCGCGTTAAAAATCTAGAGGCATTACTTGTATGGTGAGAAATGCATAATATATACCGACCAAAAAAATCTCAAATACGTGTTGGCCCAAAAAGAATTGAACCTAAGACAACGTAAGTAGGTTGAGCTACTTAAGGATTATGATTGTACAGTTGAGTATAATCTCGGTAAAGCTAACATGGTGGTTGACGCCCCTAGTCGTCGAGTGATAACTAATTTACGAGTAATTTTTGCTCGATAGAGTGTATTTGAAGATGGCGGGTTATTGGCTAAGTTGTAAGTGAAACCAACTTCGGTTGAGCAGATTTATGCTAAACAGTTGCAAGATGAGTTGTTAGTGAAGTGTTTATGTAAGGTTGAATCTGGTATTGAGTCTGAGTTTAGGTTGAATACAGAGAGAATTTTATGCTTCAAGGGCCATTTCTTTGTACCAAAAGATTCCGAGCTGAGGTTATCGATTCTGCAGAAGGCATATAACAGCCCCTACGCTATGCATCCTGAGAAAAATAAGATTTATCGAGATCTGTGTGAGACATACTGATGGCCGGAGTTGAAACAAGAAGTGACTACCTACGTCTCCTATTACTTGACATGTTAGAAAGTTAAAGTCGAACATTAGTTGTCATCAGGGTTGTTATAATTGGTTAAGATTCCCAGTGGAAGTAGGAACGAGTGACGATGAATTTCGTCAGTAGGTTGCTCCTTAAAACTCACTAAGAAAGATTTTGTTTGGGTCATCGTTGATTGATTTACCAAATCTTCTCATTTTCTACCTATTTGAATCGATTACCCCATTCAGAAGCTTGCAAAGTTGTATGTGTCTGAGATTGTGAGGTTACACGGAGTTCTCATTTTAAAAATTTCATATCAGGATCCACGTTTTACTTCGCGATTTTGGAGGAAATTACATGAAGCGTTCGGTATGCGACTAAACTTCAGTACTGCGTATCATCCTCAAATGGATGGTCAGTTTGAGTGAGTTATACAGATCTTGTAGGATATGCTTTGTAGTTGTTTAATCGACTTTAGGGGCAGTGGGGAAAACCATTTACTGCTAGCCTAGTTTGCGTACAACAACATCTTCTAGTCTAGCATACAGATGGCACTATACGGAGCTTTATATGGTCGTAAGTGTCGAACTTCGCTATGTTGGACAGAATTGAGAGAGAGACGGATTTTGGGTTCGGAGTTAGTAACTGAAACTAAAAGCATTGTTAGATTGATCCAAGATCGACTGAAAGCAACTTCTGATCGACAAAAGTCTTATACAAAATGAAAATGGAAGGACATAGAATACTCTGTTGGTGATTAGGTATTCCTGAAGGTGTCACCATGGGAAAAGGTCCTTCGATTTGGACGAAAGGGTAAACTGAGTTCGAGGTTCATTAGACCTTATTAGGTTTTGAAACGGGTTGGACCAGTAGCTTATCAACTTGAGTTACCTCTTGAGCTCGACCGCATTCATAATGTGTTTCACGTTTCGATGTTGAGACGGTACCATTTTGGCCCGTCGCACATTGCTTTGGTGGAGGAGGTTGAGGTGTGACCTGATTTAACTTTCGAAGAGAAACCTATTCAGATCCTCGAGCGAGATGTTAAGGTCTTGCGGAGAAAAATTGTCCTATTGGTTAAGGTGCTGTGGCGAAATCACGATAAGAAAAAAGCTACTTGAGAAGTTAAATATTCTATTTGTCAACAGTTTTATTCGGTTCAGGTAAATTTCGAGGACAAATTTTCTGTCACTGAAACTGTCTCTGCTTTTGTGGTTAAATGTTTTAATTGTTTATCTGAGTTCTGAGGTTTGAGTCGTAGATTTTTAAATGAGGCATTTCTTTTTCTTGAACAATGGACTTTGATGCTATTCCATAAATGTATTTTGACGTATTGATGTGTCAAAGATAAGCCTAGTGGTTTAATGGTCCTCCATCTGTTTATTTTCTTTCTAGTCATGACTTCAAGTCTTTGCGTGCGTGATGAAATATATTTTTTGCCATTATCATGAAACTTATTCTTAATTTTAAATTGAAATTGGTTAATGTGAAAACTTCTATAGAAGGGAACTTCAACATTGTTCCTCTTTTTGCTTTTATGTTTTTTTAGAATTTTTATTTTTGCTTGATTGAAGTCCGTTGTCGAGTTCGATTGCGTTAATTTTTACCATCTGTTAAGTGGTTGCTACCATGGCACGAGATCAGGCTGGTAAATTGTAAGGTTTCATTCTTTTTTTTTTGTATGTTATGAGGTTGTAATGGTTTGTGATGAGTGAGTTTAAAAGAACTATTTTTAACTGTTAAACTTGGTTTCGGTGCATTAGGAGGGAATCGGAAGCGTCTAATGTTCCTTGTACTGATTAGAATGGACAGAACTTTGTCATTGCCTTGGTGAGTGGATTTTTATTACAATTGTAACTTTGAAGAATATTGATTATGTTATGTTTGTGTTTGTGTTGGTATTGTTGTTGAATTGGTTAATGTATGTTGATTTAGGGTTGGAAATCCTCTTTCGAGACTCTTCTATCGTCGATTACAGGTAGGGTCAAAACCCTCTTCGAAATTCCTGCATTTTCTTATAATTTTTCTAGACTTTGGTTTCTGCTTTGAGCCACACGGGCTGGCACACGACCGTTCTGGATGATAGCTGAAACCCCTGTTCTGGATGATAGTTCCGCTTTAACATGATATCATGAAAGCGGTCCTTAGTAGCCTTAGTAAGGAAAAAGACTGGTTCTTTGATCGATGGTTGCTTATTATTACAGTCCATCGCAGTAAAAGATTTGACGGTCGATTTGGAAGGGGTTTTTGATCCTCTCGTTCGTGCCATGATTCTATGATATAAAGAGAATAAAAGTTGTAGGATATTGGAAAGTTGAAGAAGAGAAGTTTTGCAGCAACAATGAAGATTGTGGTTGTGGAGAACATTGTCGGCATAGTGGGGTATTCTTATAAGGAATGAAAAACAAAGATGAAAAGACGTGTTGGTAGCCACTGCAGGGATAGGACGGTGTGTCTACATCCAATAAATGAAATGACACGGATTATCCTTTTCCAAAATGATTCGATGATTGGGGAGAAGGGTAAATCAAACGTTATGATTCTTTCCTAAAATGTTACACTATGATGAGTCAGCAAATAATTTACGTCGAAAAGAAGGATTTTCTATACGCCGACAAAAAGAGTAGCTTTTACTCCTGCAAAATATCTAAAGAAGATAATTGAAATAAAATAAAACACGAAAAGTAAATGGAATAAATGTAATGACAAATTAAGTAAATGTGACTAGATTAATGGTCTCGTTTTGCTCGTGGTCGTTTGGGCTGAGATAATGCTTTAGTCGTTAGCCATTTACCTTGAACTGGTACCCATCATTTAAGTCTTTAATTGTCATCGCACCATGAGGAAACGTTTCAACAACTTCAAATGGCCCTGACCATTTGGAACATAATTTTTAAGGATGCAATTTTAAACACGAATTAAATAAAAGTACCAACTGACTTGCAAAAAATTGTTGTCACAAGATGATGTTATCGTGTCATGTTCTAGTTTTTTCTTTGTATATGGTAGTATTCTCGTATGCATTTCGTCGAATCTCTTCTAATTTAGAAATGTCCAACAATCTCTTTTGTCCAGTAGTGTCATAATCCATATTTACTTGCTTAATTGCCCACATGGCTTTATGTTAAAGTTCCACTGGTAAGTGACAGGATTTACCAAACACAAGTTGATACGGTGACATTCCTAATGGTGTTTTATACGCTGTGCGAAGCGTCCACAATGCATCATTGAGCCTTGAAGACCAATCTCGTCTGGATGGATTCACTACCTTTTCAAGGATATTTTTAATTTGACGATTGAATACTTCAGTTTGGCCATTCGTTTGTAAATGATATGTGGTTGTCATTCGGTGTTTAATGGTTGCCATTCGATGTTTAACACTATAATGTTTTAACGCGATTGCAACTTGATTGTAATGAAAATGAGTGCCTTGGTCACTGCTAATGCTTTAGGTGTGCCGAATCGAGTAAGGATATATGTGTGAATGAATTTCAACACTGTTCGAGCATCATCTTTAGGGACAGCAATTGCTTTGACCCATTTGGAGACATAATTTATAGTGACCATAATATAAACATTTCCGAAAGAATTGGGAAGCAGTTCCATGAAATCCATACCCCATACGTCGAAAAGCTCAACTTCCATAATAGGCTGTTATAGCATCTCGTTGCATCAAGATATTAATCTAGTGTGCTGACACTTATCACATTATTGAACAAAGTTGTGGGAGTCTTAAAACAATTATGGCCAATAAAATCCTGATTGAAGGATCTTCGCAGCAGTTCTAACACCACTAAAATGACCTCCATATGGAGCATCATGGCAATGCTTCAGGATATGAAGCATTTCTTCTTCAGGGACACAGCGAAAACAAATATTGTCGGTGCATACCTTGAATAGGTATGGCTCGTTCCAGTAATACTTTGCAACATCTCGAAGAAATCTTACCTTTCTGTGACTAGTTGCACTTAGTGGTAGTCTTTCACAGACCAAATAATTGACAACATCTATATTCCATGGCGATGCATTGACAGAAAAGAACTTCTCATCTGGAAATGCCTCGACAATTTGTGAGGTATTACTATCTTCACTCTCGAATTCCAAACTAAATAAATGAACTACTACCTGATTTTCTGATCCTTTTCGATCCTTAATTTCAATATAGAATTCTTGTAACAGCAGGATCCATCGAATCAGTCTTGGTTTGGCATCTTTTTTGGCAAAGAGGTATCTCAATGCAGAGTGATCAGTATATACTATAACTTTTGCACCGACAAGATACGAACGGAACTTGTCGAATGCAAAAACTACTGCCAACAACTCTTTCTCTGTGGTTATATAATTGACCTGCGCTTTAGTAAGAGTTTTGCTAGCATAATATACTGTATGAAATACATTATCTTTGCGTTGACCAGGCACTACACCTACTGCATAGTCACTCACATCACATATAACTCCAAATGGTTGTGACTAGTTCGGGGCGATGACAATAGGTGTCTGCACTAATTGCTGCTTAATTTTCAAAACTGCTTCCTTACAGGCAGTATCAAATATAAACTTTTTATTTTTCTTCAATAGTGAGTAAAGAGGTTTTGCAATTTTCGAGAAATCTCGAATGAATCGTCGATAGAAACCTACAGGACCGAGAAAACTCCTTATTCCTTTAACATTATTAGGTGAGGTAACTTCTTAATGATCTCGACCTTTGCCTTGTCTACTTTGATGCCCTGACAATAGATACGATGTCCAAGGATAATACCTTCAGTTGCCATGAAGTGACATTTTTCCCAGTTTAGTACCAGATTAGTGTCCTTGCATCGCTTTAAAACTCTAGTTAAATTGTCAATACATTTATCAAAAGTGTGACCATAAATAGAAAAATCATCCATGAATACTTCCAACGAGTCTTCAATCATATCAGAAAAAATTACCATCATGCACCTTTTAAATGTGGCTGGTGTGTTGCATAGACCAAAGGTCATTCGACGAAAAACAAAGGTACGAAACGGACAAGTGAAAGTCGTTTTAGATTCGTCTTCTGGTGCAATTGCAATCTAGTTGTAGTTAGAATAACCATCAAGAAAGCAGTAATAGGCTTTACCAGCAAGCCTGTCCAGCATCTGATCAATGAAGGGAAGTAGAAAGTGATCTTTTTTTATGATAGCATTTAAACGGCGGTAATCCATGCAAACTCGCCAACCTGTAGCAATGCGAGTAGGAATTAATTCATTCTTATCATTACTTACCACTGTAATACATTGGACTGGGCTCACTTATGTACTATCAAAAATTGGGTAAATAATACCCGCATCCAACCATTTGATGATCTCCTTTTTAACAACTTCCTTCATTTTTTCATTTAACCTCCTTTGTTGCTTAATGGTCTGCTTTCCATAATCTTTCAACCTGATTTTGTGCATGCAGAAAGAGGGACTAATGCATCTGATATCCACAATGCTCCAAGCGATGGCACGTTTGTGTTGCTTCAATATTCAGATCAATTTCTCCTCTTGACTTCCGTTAAGATTTGTGGAGACAATTATTGGCAGAGTATCTTTGTCAACAAAGAAAACATACTTTAAATGTGTTGGAAATGGTTTCAACTCCAAGGTCGGAGCTTTTTCAACAGACGGTTTAAATACAGGGACCTTTCTATTTGTCAGATGTAAGAATTCCATCTGCCAATCATGTCTAAGCTCAACACTATTTGCTTTATCTCTGTGGTGGCAATTAGTCAGGAAATTGTCTTCAGTTATCAGCACAAGTTCTTCTAAATCTGATGTATTACGCTCTTGAAATTCTTCCATAATTAATTCATCCAATACATCAATATGGTGACATTCCTCTTTACTCTTGTAGGGAATTACTTCAAAAACACATATGTTCATCATTGTGTTGCATAATTAACTTGCTTTTGAATACGTCTATAAGAGTGCGACCCGTGGCAAGAAATGGGCGTCCCAAGATTATAGGCACCTCCTTATCAGCTTCGTAATCAAGAATAATGAAATCTGCTAGGAACACAAACTTATCTACTTGGACGAGAACATCTTTGATTTTCCCTTCAGGTTACGCCAAAGATCTATCCGCCAACTCCAATGTCACTGTAGTGGGCTTCATGTGACCAATTCCCAATTTTTGAAATGTTGATAGTGGCATAAGGTTGATGCTTGCTCCTAAATCACATAGAGCTTTTCCTAAGTAATGTTTTCCAATGGAGCATGGAATTGTAAAACTGCCAGGATCTTTCATTTTGGGTGATAATTTATTTGTTAACACAACACTGTAGCCTTTTGTGAGCGTAACTGTCTCGATGTCGGTTAACTTCTTTTTCTAGGATAAGAGCTTTTTCATAAATTTCCCAGAGCTAGGAATCTGTACAAGAGCATCGATAAGAGGAATATTAACATGTAACTGTTTCAGGGTAGCCAAAAACTTCTGATATTCTTTGTCATTTTCTTTTTCCTTAAATCTTTATGGAAACGGTAAAGGTAGTGAAACATTAGGTTGTTGTGACATAACCGACTGCGTCGATATTGACAGTTGCGTCAATAATTTTGTAGGTTGAATGGTTGGCATGGGAGTATAACTGGTGGCTCCTCTTCATTTAGCTTTACTGCTTCTTCTTCAGGTACAACTTTTCATCGTTGCTTTGCTTCATTTGTGCCGATAGGTGCTGTATTGGAATTGCTACTTTGTTCAATAGTTTGCTTTTTACTCTGAAGAGTAATAGCTTTGCAATGCTCCTTCCCTTTTTGAATTGGATTTTCAGTATCACTGGGTAAGGCACCCAGTGGTCTCGTGCTCATATTAAAAGCTAGTTGTCCTACTTGTGCTTCCAACGCTCGGATGGAAGAAGAATTTCCTTGCATAATAGCTTCAATTCTTGTGATGTGTTCACGCATCAGAGCTTCAAGGGCAAATAATGGGTCAGCTCGTGGTTGAGAGTACTGCTGTTATTATTGTTGATATTATCCTTGCATATTCAGATTTGGCATTGCAGTCTGATGTGGCTGTATACGAGCATGTGGCTGCATCTGATCATAAAGTGCATGCGTCTAAGGACTGTTATTGTAGTTTTGTTGCTGTTGATTGTAACTCCCCTGTCGAAAATTACCTTGGCTTGAGGAATTTCCATATCAAAATGTGGACGCATTTTGATTCCCCCAAGGTTTTTGATGCCTAGTTGAAATGTTGTAGGAGTTATCATATGAATTTCCTTTGATGTTATTGACATAAAACACATTTTTTGCATGGTGTAGGTAATCCTCGTAGCTATGATTGTCACTATAAATTTCACAACAAAATGTTGGGATATCCATTTGCTGGGCAACTTGAATGGGAGCAACTTCACTCGTCCCCTTCATGTTTTTAATCATGTTAGCCAACGAAGATAGTTTTGCACTCAAAGCTGATATGACGTCTAATTCAATAACTCTAGGATTCGTTTTTACTTGAACAGCTCGAGAAATTAGGTATTGATAGTCATTCTGAGCGATTCTTTCCAAAATTCTCATAGCTTCATCATAGGCGCAGTCCAACAAAGGATAGTTTGCAGATGCATCGACAAGATTTCTTGTCTGCGCATTTAATCCATTATAAAAAATTTTAATCTATGTTTCTTATTGGATTCCATGCATGTGACAACGTCGAAGTAAAATCTTGTAACGCTCCTATGTGGTATGTAGATTTTCATAATCCAGTTAGTGATAAGCAGTAATTCATTCCTCAATCGAGCATTAATTGTGGGTGGATTAAACTGCAAAACAAATTAAGTCGTAAGTGCATTCCACGATGTAATCAATCTAATAAGTAATCCAAGGAACCATGTATGAGCCCTTCCTTGCAATGAATAAGGGAATAATTGAATCTTTCAAGCGTCATTAAGAACACCATGCTGACTAAAAGAAGCACATATTAGTAGAAAAGATTTTAGATGCTCTCTCGCTTATTCATGAGGCAAACCATCATACTGCTTATTCTAATTTAACATTTGAAACATAATCGATTTTAACTCAAAATTTCCAGCTTAGATAACTGGTCTAACAACCCCTGGGTGCAAATCATCTAGAACAGGAACAACGAAGTCTCTAATTGTTCTGTTTTGCATTTATTCTTCTTGTGGTAGCGGTGGGTTGTTTAAATCCTATGGTTGTATTAAAGGGATAGGATTTTGTGGTGGCAACTATGGTATGACATCATTTCCAAGCAAAGTCATATTCCTTTGTTCTTGTCTTCTCCTTCGATTTCCGGATCTAAGCCAACAATATTTTCAAGATTTTCAGATCTAAGTCAACAAAAATTGAAACAAATATTGTAAGACTAAAATAAAATATGTTGAAGCAAATTAATAAGAAATGTAGTGAAAGTTTGAAGATAATTTTTTGATGCAATTTAAGAAAATTAAAGAAGTAAAAACAGTGATATTGGAATGGGGGATCCCTGACTTGATAAGTCAGCAAACCACTCAATGTGACCACAAGGTAAATGATAAATAAATTGATGCCACAATTAAGCTTAATGAGATCCTACCAACTTAGAATTTCCTATTTATCAAAGACCAAAATACTCACATTAACCATACCTTCCAATGCTGGCAATGTTTTGTATTCAAGAATAAGTGGCCAGAGTTCCTTCGTTCCCCAAGCAACTTCCTTTGTCTTGCTTGTTAATTTAATTTGTCACTGCACTTTCTAGTGTCAGTAACTACAATAGCACTTCCGTGATCAAGCAATTAAATCCAAAGATTAACAGATAAGAGAAAATTGAGTAGAAATCAAATTAGATCTAAAATTAAAAGGTACTTCCATACACATTTAACTTCATCAAAATTTATCAGTGTTTAAGAGGAAATAAAGAACAAGTTGAAGCATTCTATTCCTAGCCTACTAGAACTCTTCCCTAATGCTCCTCTTGTGTTTCACTTAGGAACATTCCTCGTTAGAAGTAAGATTGCCTTCTCGTCGTAGTCAGTTCACCCTCCAAGAAAACTAAGCTGCCATAGATGCAAGCTTAAAGAAAAGATGAAAAATCAAATTGTCACCAGCTTCCAGGTCCTCCTCTCTCTCCTCCTTTCATCAATATTTATCTTTAATGCCAAATACAAATGTCCTTCTTCTTCAGATCTAACTTCCTTACAGTTGTACAAGTTAGTTAATCCAGTTGTACATTCATGCAGATCTGGTGCATTCAGCAAGCAGTTAAAGGTTGTCGCGACATCTTTGGACGCAAATTTAGATTTTAATTCGCTGCAACAACCTTGATATTCTCAAGCATTGGTACTTCTGGATATATTCATGCGGGGACAGGTTTGGACGCAATTCTGGATTCTAAATTACGGTGACAACCTTGGACACCTTCCTGCGTTGATCTTTTGAGACAGATTCCTGCATTGACATCTTTAGACACAAAATTGAACACTAAATGTGGTGACATTAGTAGAAAAAGTAGGACAAAATTAAAGAAAATTAAACCAAACATCACTGACTTAGAAAATACAATTACTGAATACAAAATGCTAAAAATGCATGCTAAACATGATATAATGGGAACAAATTACACTTTAAATAAGGAGAAATTACTGGTATTTTCTAATGTTATCAGTGTGCACTGTAGAATCGGACATTAAACTTAAGACCAGTGACTGTAAATGAACTAAGACACTTGTATTACCTATGTTAGACTATGAGAGTTGCTCTACATGTATGCAATGTGGTTTGAGTACGTATTTGGAGATTTGAGGACTGGTGATGGATGATATGTGTTTGTACACAAAGGTGACATTGAACTGAATTGGAATGACTGTAATATTATTACTGAACTGGTAGTGACATTGTAAACACTACAATGCTATTATCGAACTGGCAGTGAAACTGTAAACGCTGTAATGTTATTACTGTACTAGCCATGACACTGTAAACCCTTCTAGACAACTGATAAATTGCCATATAACTACTTTACTAGATAGACTGCATGAGCCTGATTGGAGAGTTGAATAATAATTCTTATGAGTTGTGTTGACGAGATTCATTAATTATCTGTAATCTTACACTGACATGTTTAATGTTGTTTCAAGGTCATCACATGCTTGAAGGGCAGCAGTGCAGCACTCGATCATCTTGTTAGGGTTGCTTAGCATGTTAATCACAGTAGGTGGTTGTTATGTCAAGACTAGATGTTTAAATTAGGATATTAACTTATCTATGATGAGAACTAATACTCGCGATATTGAGACTTAACTATGCTTTGTGTTTGGAGTTGAACTTTGAATGTTGTTGCACTTACTAATATATGAAAAAGACTTGAGTATCTATCTTTATGCTGTGTGAATGTTTTACTTTGTGATGTGATGTTCTGAGTTGGTCATTTCATCTAGATTGGGTTTAGGGTGTTACAAATATAATGCAGGACCTATGACTTTCAAGTCATTACAGGAATCAGAATGCTCGATTCCAAGTTCCAACCATGTAATTTAGCAGGTATAAATAGGTTATATTTAATAGACTAAATCAATGTAGCAAGTTTAGTTTAAAAGGAAGACTCTTACTTCTTCAGTTTTACGACCATTGATTGATAGGAAACTGAGGAAATCAAATGTTATCTAGCTTTTGTTTAAAGTAATACGTACGAACAATGTTATCTTGCTTTCGCATTCTAAGTTTAGGACTTCTTTATATTTGTATGCGGGTGTGTTTAAACTTGATAACTATTTTAGGACTTGATGTTTTAGGATGGATTATGTTGATGCTTGATCGTTCAACACTTTGTTTCTTATGGATTAAATCAAATGTCAGTATTATATTCCTTTTGCATGTTGGTGTGACATCCTATACTTAGTCTTTTCATCTAGGCTGGGTGTAAGGTGTTACACTCTTGATTAGTGTATCATTTCATTTTATGGTGGTGGAGATTTAATTTTCAAACAAGCTTATGGTAATGACATTTCTTTTTTGACTATTAAGTGTATATTTCATGAACCTTAAACACTTTGAGTGCTTTGAGTGAATCTTTAGTGAGGATGTCAATTCTTGTTAAATTTTGAATTTAAGGTAATTATTTAGATAAGGGGAGACACCTATGTTTTTGTATTTTAAAATTTTAGCTTGGTATGCTAGTATTCTTTAATGCCATTTTGGTTGAATTTCCAATGCATAATTGTTTGTAAATTATCTTGAAACATTATTGATGAAAATGAAGATTGAGAAAGTTAACTTGAATGTGGGTTGAGGATTTTGCTTGAGGACAAGCAAACGCTTAAGTGTGAGGATATGCTAACAGTAACATGTTTTAATCTCCTAATCCTTTAAATTGATGAATTTTATTCTCCTAATCCTTTAAATTCATGTTTCTATACATAGGAGAGCATTTAGAAGCAAAAAGAGTGAAATGAGTGAAAATCGGAAGATTTACACAAGTACAAGGGCCACGCGTGTTGCACTTGTGCCACACGGGCTGGACACACTGCGAAAACAACTTGGGAAACACCATTGAAGCCATTTCTATAGCAGATTTCCATCAAGATTGAAGTCTTCTTTTTAATTTCTTTGGATTTTATTATGAGTTTCTCTTTGTCTTGTGGTTATATTGTCTTTGAGATGTGTTTATTTGATATTATGAACTAATTTTCTAAATACCTAGGAGAGATGAATCCTATGATGAATCTGTCATTTGATTTCAATTTTACGTAATAAATACTTACATCTTGTTCTCAATTATGTGTGCTTAATTCTTGGTTTAATATTTCTAGGCTATTAATCCATGTTTGATGTGCTTAAATCAGAGGAGAAATAAACCCTATTTAAGAGTAAATCTAGCATAATTGAGTGGAGTTGCATGCAATCCTAGAAATAGGACGACATAAATCTACTGGATGATAGTCAAATCTAATAGGGGATCTATAAATTGAGTTAATGCGACAATAGGGTTTTAATTAGAAAAAAATTTCAATTAATCAACCTATAGTCAGTTGCTTTTATGCTTGAATAGAGGTATTAGCATAATTTAGGGATTTATACTGATCAAGATACTAAGTGAATAAATTGTTTAATTTAGATTGATAATGACAGATGAAATTTAGGTGGATTTTTCCCTAGGTATTGCCTTGCTTCTTGGTTGTTATTCGCTTGCTTTCTTGCTTTGTTCTTTGTCGTATTCTTTAGTTTATTAATTTAGTTAATTTTTAGTTTTAAACAATCACTCCAATTTATCTGTTAAATAATAGGAATACAGTAATTACCAGTACTTTTATTCCTCGTGAGAATGATATTTGTGCTTACCGTAACTAATATATTAATTGATAGGTGCACTTGCCTTAGTAATATTTTTTGTTAGTTTCGACTGCATCACATGAGAGCTTTAATTGTCGAAGCAAAATGAACATTTCTCATATATTCTTTTTCTTTTGTTGTCTTAGGACAAATCTTCAAAGAAAAAATGAAAGCCTAATACGGAAGGCTGAGTTCTCTTCTTTGAATCAATCGTTGCATAACATTCCAATATGTTGTATATATATGAAGCTTGTGATAATGCTATCACTTTGTTCTTTCGATCTCTTAAGATTCAAATACCTATAACAAAGTTAGATTCTCCAAGTCCATGCTAAACTATTGAGTAAACCACAATTGAACCAATGACAATGTCCCTACATCATTTCCAATTAGTAGAATGTCATTGACATATAGAAAGAGAAAAATCACATTTTCAACCCCTATACGTTTATAAACACAAGGTTCGTCTACATTTTTCTCAAATCCAAAATCGCTTAATCAAATTTTTGATTTCAAGATCAAGATGCTTACTTAAGTCTATATACGAATCTAAGCAGTTTGCAAACTTTATGTTGATTTCCTTTAACTATGTATCTGGTAGGTTGAATCATATAGATGTTTTCTTTTAGATAAACGTTCAAGAACGTTTTTTTTGTTGGACAAAACACGTTAGCGAATGCATATAAATATAAATATTTATATAAATACAACATCTCAGCAAAATAATATAAACAAATATTTATATTTATGTAAAAACCCCAGATCTTAAATAAAAAACAAATTAAATAAATATTATTATATTTATTTAAAACATCATATCAGAAAAGAATTAAATAAGCAGGATCTGAAAAAACTAGATATCAAATAAAATAATCGAGTTTTACTAGATGTTGAGGCTTGTTTTCACAGTTTTCTTAAGACAGATTTGGCGCACCTATGGTACTTGGAGAAACGTTGGTCGATTGTCTTCCAGGATACAACAACAAAATGATCACAACACCAGTACCTCTGAGTGATCAACGAACAAACCTTACCTTCTTGTGTTACCGAAACGTTTGAAATTTGGAGAGAAAAAAAAAAGAATGTTTGAGAGTGAAGATAATCTCGTTGTGTGTCTAAAGAATTTTGCAGTATTCTTTAGGCTTTTATAGGCATTCAATATGGAGGAATTTAGGAAATTTCCATGAATAAGGATACAAATATGATTTATAGACATTCAATGTGGACATTTCATGTTGCCCACATCGTGCGGGTGCTCCCCAACCCCGATGGGTTTGGATCTACACCCCCCACACATGCGAGGCAAAACTTAATTTGTTTTTCCAATTTAGTCATTTGTAAATATATTTGGCCCTCCCAAAAATATAAATAAGCCCTTAAGGTTTAAGATTTTTACAATTTTCCCCATTTCATGTATTATAGCTCTCCTAAAATATATAAGCAGGCACCAATAATATTTTTATAGTATTAAAAATAATATTAAGATAATTAATCTTGATAAAAACAAAGGGAAAATCTTCTTGAAGAAGCTAAATTACTCGGGATGAATTTTGAATGATATTTTTGTTAAATAATAATAAATTAATGTTTATTTAATATTTTACAAGTAATATAATAATATATATAAAAAGAAAAGAAAAGAAAAGAAAAAGTTGAAGAGACTTTTATCATCTTTCTTCTTCATATTGGTGCCTAGCAAGAAAATAAAAAAAATTTCTTCATCATTTTTCCTCCAAATTTTAAGCATAAGGTATGTTTTTCTTCAAACTTTTCATAGCAATAGTTTTTTTTTATCAAGTGTATTAAAAGTTATCATTAAAGAACATTAATAGTATCTTATAAAATTAAGTGAAAGGTGTTTGTTTTTGGATGGAAAATGATTAGGAGATGGTTTCTAACTTATTAAAAGTGTAAAAATGAAACAAAAATAGCAAGATAATATTATAGTAAGTTTCGGCCAAAGTGAAGAGGAGGAAAAAAACCTTGGTCACTTTGTTTAAAATGATGTCAAATGATAGCTTGTGAAGCAGTGAGCATTCTAGTTAAAATAGAATAAAAAATGGTTAACCGAGTCGAAAGTATGTGAATCTCGGATCATGAAACTTAAGTTGTCAACTTGATAAACCATGTATATTTAAGCTTGTTATTAATAGTTGATTTACTATATCTAGTTATATTAATTTTATTTTTATGAATTTTGAATGATTTAATTAGTATTTAAAAGACTATGTTTCGAATTGAAAACTATGGTTTCAATTATAAAATTAGTAAATTCTTGATTTTAAGTTAATTTGAATATTATGATTTCGAATGGTTGGACAAGCACATTTCGAATGGTTGGACAAGCACAAGCATGAATATGTTTAATTAAAAGTAAAAAAAATATATTATGCTATTTATGATTTGAATATGAAATAAAAATGAGAATTATATGAAAATGAAAATGAAATGGATGTTACCTTTTTATAATTTTATAAAATTAAATTTCAAGATGCGTTTCGATGATGAAAATTGTCAAAATAAAACTTTGCAAAAAAAATGGAGGGATGAGTTTTTTACAGATAATCTTGATGTTTATATTGTGAGAGAGAGATTGTTGAAATTTTTTATTCAGGCTCTATATTTAGTAATTTTATTTCCTTGAAAGAATGTCGTGCACAATTTTAAGTAATGACATGCTATTTTTTCTTAATTGTTTAAACACTGCTTCTTTTGAATCGATTTTTAAATGTTTAAATTGATTGTCATGTTGGAATACTGTTTCTTTTGAATCGATTGTTTATATATTTAAATCAATTGTTATGTTAGAATACTGTTTATTTTGAATCGATTGTTTATATGTTTAAATCGACTATTACATAGAACATTTAATTTTAGTTTGGATCCCCCAAGATTAACATCCTGGTTCAGCCACTGGCTAGAGGATTCAGGCGTGTTGAGTTGGAAAATGACAACGCAATGCTCATTGAGACTATTCAAAGAGGGTTGGCTACAATAAGTAGTGTTGCTGAAGTCAAACAGATTCATGATTGGTGTTCCAAAACTCGAAAAGCCAAATTTCGACATATTCAACGGAATGCCAATAAAATTGTTGTCTGCATAACTAAGATAGATGGAGGCGAAATTGAGCAACTGATTATTCTGTAAGATCCACTGTAACATGTAAGAGGCTGGCTTGAAGAATATATTAGACAATCACTGGTGACTGATGATAATTTACATTAAGACTTATGTTGGCTTAATGTTCTAAGCTTATGTTCAACCAAAAAGAAAATTTTAAAATTTTAAACCGTGGAACCTCTTGTCTTCCGCCTATGTTGTTGGGGGCTTTTTTTTAAGAAAAAACGGCGTCCTATATCTTTTCACTTTCTAAAAATTGAAAAGGTTGGCTTAAAAAAAGGGTTAGATGTACTTGCATAAAATATATTATTCACTAATATATATATAATATATTTAAAACTCAGACTTAAATTTAAATGACATAAACTTGAGCATCATACATCGTTCGAACATTGATGTGAAAATATCAGCTTCTAAAGAGGCTTAAAATACGGTTGATAAGAATTTAATGAGTGGCTTCAATGAAAAAAATGATAATGTTTATTTTTGAAAACTAGGGTGTACGTAAAATATATATACGTAGTTAAAATATTAAAAAATATGAATAAATACTATCATGTAATCACATTAATATATTAAAAAAAATAATATTGACAACAAAACTAAAAATGCATAAAAAATTTTAAAATATATTATTAGTTGAGCGTCTTACGAAAACGCGTGCAAATGAGGTTCATTAACCTATTGGTGGATCGTTACAGCCACAGCCCCTTGGTGGATCTGCACCATTATTCTCCAGAGCTTCAGCAGATTTCGTCAGTATAAAAATGACGAGTGAAATGATAGCAACTAGTTTGACAATAAGCGACAAAGTCTTCATTGTGGAATTAGCTACGGGTTGAGTTGAGTGTCGAATGAACAAGGCAGCAGGGTCTCCTTTATATACAATTTTTGAAGGAATTGAATTACGATTTTACCACACAATTTCTCATGAAATTTCTTCTTCTTTTTGTTTTCCCTCAATTTTCTTTTCTTTTGACAATTTTATATCATAACTTCATGCAATAGAATAGTCCGTTGATATGGTAAAAGAATAAAACTTTTTTTTTTGCTAAAATATTATATTATATTTTAACACCACAAAGTAATTGGATGTGTAACTATTTGTCTCGTTGATTGAATCTTAATTTAATTGGCATGAATATTATTGACAGTACAGAAAAATATAAATTTATATTAGTTTAGTAAAATATAAATTAAAAATTAAAAGATTGATTTGAGTATAAATTAAAAAAGTTACACTTATTTAACCGTGCAAAATTATAAAAGCTTGTCTACATAAAATGGTAAAGTTTTAGTATTCTTTTATTTATTTTATTTTTTCAAAAATTTTACCATTTGGAGTGCGGAGAAAAGTTAAAAAGATATTAAGATTTAAACTCTTGAGTTAAACTCTACATTTTATTTTACAAGAAAACAAGTTTTAATTTGAAGATAACGAAAAGATATTATGATTTGAGATTGGACAAGCCAAGTAGTTGGATTGTCTCGACGTGCCCAAGCCTCGGATAAGAACTCTTGCGTAATTCAAGTATTTAATTAAGTTAGGCGTATGTTAGAATCAATATTTTCTTCTATTTATATTTATATTTTTTAAATAAATTAGTTTAATAAAATATCAATTGATTAAATTAATATTTTTTTTATATATTTTTTGCATGCAAAACAAAATGAATGTAAATATTGACTCATTGGTTATTTAACGTTTAATTAATACTAAGTGATATTACCTAGCCGAATCGTAATACGGAAGAGCAACTTATATTAGGAAATAATCTAAACATGTATTTAGTCTAATCAAAACGAGCAAACCAATTGAAAAACTAATGTATTGTCTATTAAGTCCAACTGGGGAGATAGCTTCTATTGGGTATCAAAACGGACCGTTAACTTGTTGAAACAAAAAACGAATTTCATGTAGAACCAAACAAATAGAAATGATTGAAAATAATGAAGAGAAATAGATTTTATTTGCAGTGGATTCGTTTTTTCGTTAAGTACAAAAATAACTAAAGAATTAATTTAAGGTTTTCAAATTATTATTTATAATTAAAGTTCGAAAACGAAATTAAATTAATTGGTTATTATTAACTTGTTGAATAAGGAAATTAAATATATTTCCTCATATATTATAGTATGGTAAAATTTTTATGATTTTAACATAATTAAAATCGGGTTGAAAAAATTATTCAATTGAGAAATTAATTTAGTTAATTTAATTGATTAAATTATATTTATTTTGGAAAATAGAAAATAAATGTTGAGTTTATTTAAATTATTAAGAAGCACGTATAATTGGACTCAATATATGAAAAACCTAACTTGTGCCTTATGTAAACACAAGGGGTGACAACCCTTGTGAAAATAAACGGGTGCGCCACCCCTATCTCACTTCCAGTGAGATTGTGTTTTCCATTCAAATAAGTAATTGTCAAGGGCTTGTACTTGTTATTTTGCCATAAAGTAGTGATCATTTTATTTACTTATAATAAAATTTATTTTTTGGAAATTACGATTTTTACCGATTTTTATAAAGAGAACTTACTTTTCTACTGAAATAAAGTAAATCGTTTTCTTTTCTATGTTTTGGTTCATATTTCTCGAGCTTAAACTCGACGCAATTCGTTGTATAAGGATAGTGGAGAAGACCATTAGGTTGAAAGTCAGGATCAACTAAATATGCCTCGCACAAAACACAAGTATTGTCTTATTTTAGGGTTTATTATTATAAATATCACAAAAGAACTCGATTTTGAAAAATTTTAGAACTTCCATTGTAATTAAAAAACTTATTTTCTTAAACGAAATTTCCAATTGTGTCACCCTCAATTAGGTCACCAACTCATTAAGAATTTTACCAAAAGTTTCTCAATTTTAATAAGCTGTAGATATTATTATGGGATAATTTTGTTTTTTTCATATAAAATCTAGAAAAAAATATCCATAATTGGATTCAGACCCAAAACATTATATTTGTTTTATCTTTTAACTTTATCATTTCAATCAAAATCATTTTTTATTATTATATCTACTTTTTTAAATTTGTTGGATATAATTTTCACTCACATAATGAGTGTTACAAAATTTAGTACATATTTAAGTGTTTGACTTAATGTATGTTCGTCAATTTGACCTCAATTCAATTGTAAAATTATTAAAAAAAATTATTTTATAAATCAATAAATATTATTTTGACAATATTTTTATTTTTCTATAAACTCTAAAAAATTATAGAGTTGAACCTCATTAAAACATAATATATATTCATTAATCACATTTAACTTTTACATAATTTTGCTATAAATTTATTATATGAAATTTTCATTTGTATCGTCATAATCTTATTATTAATCAACATCAAATTGGGTCCATGTGCTAGGCTTGGCAAAAAACGACCCTAGACAGAAAATAAATTATTTCACACTGCAATTCAATTTGGGGACAAATCTATGCATTAATCAATTAAATTTTGCATTTTAATATAAAACATGTATTGTTGTCAATGCAAGATAACATAAGTTCGAGTATGTTAAAACGTGTTTATTTTCCTATTCAAAGGTTGGGATAAATTATGGGTAATTTTAAATATTACATCAACTTTAAAACTTTCAAATACTTTCACAATTAAATTAGATTTTTTTTAAAAAAGTAAAATTTAAATTTAAATTTAATTTATATATAAATGGTATGATTGAAATATATATATTTATAAATAAATTAATTGAGATTCAATATAATATATATTTCAAAATATAAAAATACGAATTTATTATATAAAAAGATATTTTAAATTTATTATTAAATGGGTATCTAACAAATAAATTATCATGAATATTACATTTTTAAAACGTTTACTATTTAATTTACACTATTTTTTAAATCTAAATCTAAATTCTAAAATCATAATTCTTAAGCACTACTTTCTTTTCCAATAGTAAACACTACCTTTTTTGGAGCTAGAATTTGGATTTGGATTTCAAAATTTTAGTTTTAAAATTTATGATTTGTGAACTTATTATTTCTAAATTTTTTATTTGAGAATTAAAATATTTTAAATTTTAAATTAATCCAATTTATTATTCAAATAATTCAAGTTTAGATTTGAATTTCAACATAATTTTTTTAACAATCCCGTATACAGAATTAGATAAGTCTAATTTTAACATATTTTTTAATTCGATTTGATATTATTTAATAATATAGAATGTTTTTAAAAAAATTATTGTAAATATATTAATAATATCCTATTAATTTATGAATAATTTAAACTTTGTAATTAATCTACACCCAATTTGAATCGAGTTTGAAAAAAAAATGGAATTATAACCTAACAATGTATAGGAAATTAGAAATACAATTAAACATAATTTCAAAAGGGTCAATATCCAAAACTATTATTTTCAAACTTAATTATTTTCTATAACTTAAATTGCAAGCTAAGATTTTTCTTGCTTTAAATGCTATAATAAATAGTTTCACATTAGAGGTTTCTTTAATTTCTACGTTTTAGGAGGAATTAACTACACATCTATTATAGTAGAAATTGTCGTTTAGAAAGAGACATCAATTTCAATTAAAAAAAATTACAATTAGCAAGATTAATTACGAAAAATAAATAATATAAATATATTGAATTTTTTAAATTTTGCATTGGATATAAAAACTTTAGTATTTAGACAATCTAAAATTGTATTATCTACGAGCTTAGTTCGGTAGATAAATTTATTTTATTTTATTAAATTTTTTATTTTGAGTGTTTTTGAAAAACATGTATTGTTGTTAATGCAGGAGGATATAAATTCGAGTATGTTGAAGTGTGTTTATCCTCCTATTCAAGGGTTAGGATAGGTTATGGGTAGTTCTAAGCAGGGGCAAAGCCAAAAAAAAATTTCAAAGGGCGAAATTAAATTGTAATTTTCACAATAGTAAAAATGAAATTTCACCATTTGAATAGCTTACATTTTTATAAATTTTAAAGGATTAAATCAAATTTTTATTATTTTTAGAAAGTCAAAATATAATTTTACCTTTCTTAGTTTGAAATTTTAAAAATTTAAAAGGCTTAAATAAAAAACTTCTCATTTTAAAAGGTTGGAGATCCTACCAACCTCAAATACGCCCCTGTTTCTAAGCATTGTATAACTTAGAAACTTTGAGATACTTTCACAATTGAATTAAATTTTCAAAAAACAAAAAAAAAATTAAATTTAATTTATTATGTAATTGAAACATATATTAATATATCTATTAATAAATTAGTTGAGATTCAATATAATATATATTTAAAAATAAAAATAAAAATTTATTAAATTTAAAAATATTTCAAATTTATTATTAAAAAATACGAGTATTACATTCTTAAAAGGTTTACTACTTAATTTACACCTTTTGTGAAATCTAAATCTAAATTTTAAAATAATAATTCTTAAACACTACCTTTTGGGAATTAGGATTTGAATTTGAATTTCAAAATTTTAGTTTTAAAATTTATGATTTGTGAATTCATTATTTTAAATTCTTCATTTCAGAATTAAAATATTTAAAATTCAAGATTTTGAATTAATTTAAATTTATTGTTCAAATAATTTAAGTTTATATTTGAATTTCAAATATTTTTTTTAACAATCCTATATAGAGACTTAGATAGGTTTAATTTTAACATTTGTTTAATTTGATTTAATATTATATAATAATATTAAATATTTTAAAAAAAATTTAATTGTAAAATATATTAATAATATCCTATTACTTTATGAATAATTTAAACTTTTTTTTTTTGAATATACTGATACTGATGTGATTACATGGTAGTATCTGTTCATACTTTTTTAATCCTTTGACAATGCATACACACCTTGCACACATAGGCGCTCGAACCCGAGACTGCTAGGATGAACATCATTCTTTTTTCCACTGGAGTCACTTATTGGGTTCATGAATAATTTAAACTTTGTAATTAATCTACACCCAATTTGAATCGAGTTTGGAAAAAAATGGAATTATAACCTAGCAATGTATAGGAAATTAGAAATTCAATTACACATTCAAAATTATGGTTTTCAAACTTAATTATTTTCTATGACTTAAATTGCAAGCTAAGATTTTTCTTGGGTTTAAATGCTATAATAAATAGTTTCACATTAAAGGTATCTTTAATTTCTACGTTTTAGAAAGAATTAATTATACATCTCTTATAGTAGAGACTGCCGTTTAGAAAGAGACATTAGTTTCAGTCAAGAAAAATTACAGGTTAGCAAAATTAATTACAAAAAATAAATAATATAAATATATTAAATTTTTTAAATAAATAAATATTGAAATTTATAGAATGTTAATTATAGGTTAGCATTTTATCTAATACTTGGGAACATGTCACAATTCTTTATATAATCGATAAGAGTAAGATTTTCTCTAGAATAAACAAGTATATAATCTCTCGTTTTCTATAAATACTTGAGTATATGTTTAATTGCTCATCAGTGTCTTTGACTAGAATATGCTTGGTATCAACTCATCAACTTTATTGTGAAATAGGTATTTGGACGTGTGCATAACATAGCATACATGAGACCTCTAACTGTAGAAGCATAAGGAACATTTCTCATATATTCTCTTTCTTTTGTTGTCTTAGGATAGTTCTTCAAAGAAAAGATGAAAGCCCGGAACGGAAGGTTGAGTTATCTTTTTTGAATCAATCATTGCATAACATTCCAATATGTTGTCTATATATGAAGCTTGTGATAATGCTATCACTTTGTTCTTTCGATCCCTTAGGATTTGAATACCTATAACAAAGTTAGCTTCTCCAAATCCTTCATGCTAAACTATTGAGTAAACCATAATTTATCCAATGACAATGTCCCTACATCATTTCCAATTAGTAGAATGTCATCGACATATAGAACGAGAAAAATCACATTTTTATCCCTTATACATTTATAAACACAAGGTTCATCTACATTTTTCTCAAATCCAAAAGTTTTAATCGCTTAATCAAAATGTGATTTCATGATCAAGATGCTTACTTAAGTCTATATATGGATCTAAGTAGCTTACAAACTTTATGCTTGTTTCCTTTAGCTATATATCTGGTAGGTTGAATCATATAGATGTTTTCTTCAAGATAGTCATTCAAGAACATTGTCTTAAGATCCATTTGTTAGATCTCATAATCGAGAACTGCCACAATGGATATCAATATGCGGATTGATTTGCGCATGGCAACCAGAAAGAAGGTTACTTCATAACTTTCTTTCTAAGTATAGCCCTTTGCTACAAGTCTGCTCTTATAAGTTTCAATTTTTTCATCCTCATTTCTTTTCTTCTTGTAAATCCACATACGCCCTATGGGTTTTATCCCTTCTGATAAGTTTTCAAGTTCCCACACTAAATTGGATTTCATAGAATCCATTTCAACTTTCATACCTATTTCCTAGAGCTTAGAATCAACACTTTACATCGCTTCGTCAAATGTAAGCAGATCATCATCTTCATATTCGATAGACTTAGTGTTAAGAACACTTCCACCAAATTGGAATAACTCATGCCTATGAGAGACCCTCTCACTATGATGAAGCTCCCTATACTGCTAATTCTTCGTAGGTTTGTTATTAGGAGTTGTTTTCGGTACCATTACCGTAGAGTTTTATGTATTTTCCAAAAGTTCATTGAGTACTCCTTTACTACGAGGTTTAAAGCCATTCGTGTAACTTCCCTCAAGGAATGTAGCATGAGTTGACATTATAATTGTTATCTCTTTTGAGTTATAAAATAAATCACTCTTTGTTCCTTTGGGATATCCCACAAACATGCACAATTTTGTTTGTAAATCCAAATTCCTCGCATCTTTATCCAATACATGGGTTGGGCATCCCAAAATCCTAAAATGTTTTAGGCTTGGCTTCCTGTCGTGCCACAATTCCTATGGAGTTTTAGGTGCTACCTTAGCTAGTACATCATTTAGAATGTAGCAAATCGTTTGTAACGCATATCCCTAAAAGGATATCAGCAATTATGAATAAATTAATATCAATTTTACCATGTATAATAAGGTTTGATTCCTTCTCTCTGTCACATCATTTGCTGTGGAGTTCCTGACGCGATTAATTGGGATAATATCTCTTTCTCTATGAGGTAACCTAAGAACCCATCGGATTAATTGGCATTGAAGCCTCGACCATTGGTTAAGGTAAGAGAGTTCCTTACTATCTCACCTAACTCTCATAATTTTCAAATGTAAAATTTTAATTTACTTTAATATTGTTTAATTCCATAAACCCTGATTTTCTCATTCCATGTAATTTTTGTAGTTTTATTTTTTTAATTTTTTTGAATATACTGGTGTGATTACATGATAATATCTGTTCATACTTTCTTAACCCTTTGACAAGGCACACACACATTGCACACAAAAGTGCTCGAACTTGAGATCCCTAGGATGAATAATATCCTCTTTTCCACTAGAGCCACTTGTTGGGTTCAATTTTTTCAGTTTTATTATGTATGAATACCATATTAATTGTTTATTATAACACCTTAGCAAATTAACAACCTAAGTTAATAATAAATTAAAAATAACACTATTATTAATTTAAATATCGTTTTTAAAGAAAAAAAAGACCCTTTATAATTTTAAGTTTAGGCAATTAGGCTAATGTATTTTTTTGAAACAATGGTTAGACATCTTTATTGAAGTAATATGATAACGTTTTACCAATGAAAACAAAAAATAAAATAAAAACCTTAAGATTTAAAAAGAAAATATCAAAACAAGAGTATTAATTCTTTCCTAATCTAAAAACCAGAATACCAAGAAACTGATAAACTCCCAAGTTCACCGCTGTCCACATTCGTTGCTAGTTGCAGACGTTGGCAGAAGCATCCAACAGTAAACAAGCCGATGGTAAGCACCTTGTCCATTGAGATCTACTCCAATCCTTCGTCTCCTGCCACCATCGTCCTCAAGCTTGACCCATCCACCACATCACCTTCGTGGACACTTTTCACCATCCATCTCCCACCACCATCGTCCTATTCACTAGCTAACATCTTGTTAAAGGGAAGATCCATGCACATCCAACCATTGCTTGAGCTACTTGTCACGTCCCTAGAAACTTACTACTTGGAGTGTGCGGCCTTAGATGCCTCTCGATCACTAAAATGCTTAAGTAAGCTTGAAATCGATTGAAGCTAAAGTGCTTAGATCCTCACGGAAGCAAAAGAACAATGAAAGGGAAAGGAAAACAAAGACAAGCAGGAAATTTGAGTGAATGCTTTGTATATTCTTAAAAATGAAGTGTGAAATTGAGATGGAGGTAAGCCTTTATTTATAGTTGAAGCCCCTTACATCCAATGGCTAAGATTAAAGTACATCGACGGTGGAGATACAATGCTATCTATAATATCCCTTAATCTAAGGAAATCTAGTCAAACATTCCTTAGATAGAAGATTAAAATGGATATGGAAAGGAATCAAAGAGAATATGCTTGGTTATGTGCTACTTGTCATATCCCAAGGGTTGGGCCAATTCGGATGGGTGGTGATAGGCCCAGAATGTTGTGGAGTGCTTCTTGGGCAGCTTAGTGTATGTTGATCTCGAGCCTTGGTGCGCGGTCTGTGACATTCTCCCCCACTGAATTTGGTGATGCCCTCGTCGCTTGGCTAGTATGGTATCGGTCCACTTGGTCACTGAATTGTCATAGGGCCTCGGTTGGTTCCCAATTACCCTTACTGTCGGGAAGTCCTTTCCACTGAACAAAGTATTTGTGCCTTGACCGGTAACTCGATTGTCGAATGACTCTTTCTGCTTGGATCTCTCGAACTTCATTCTCATAAGAGATCTTCACTCCGACTGGTGCTCGGTGTGATTTTCCTTGATCCAGATCTGACTCATCTTGATGGTTAGGCTTGAGTAGGCTAACATGAAACACTACATGAGCTCGGATGGTCGATGGCAACTCCAATCTATAGGCTATGGTGCTTACCCGCTTCACAACTCGGAATGAACCCTCGTATCTTTGCACAAGCCCTTTGTGCACGGTTGGATCCCGGTAAATTTGGTAAGGACTAAATCACCAACCTGGAAATTCACGTCCCTACGCTTTCCATCTGCCCACTCGTTGGTCCGCTTCCTTGTCTTGTGTAAACAAGCTCGAGCTAAGTCATGATGCTCTTGCCACTCCATGGCAAACTTGTGTGCTACTCGATTGGGCCCCTCATACCTGGTAATAACTGTGTTAGGTGTAAGCAGTTATTGCCCGATCACAATCTCGAACGGACTTTGGTTCGTGGCCTCACTCTATGGTAAGTTGTAGGAAAACTAAGCCACATCTAACAGTTTTGGCCAGTTGTGCTGCGTAGCACTCACATAGTGCCTCAAATAGATCTCTAAGAGTGCTTCACTCGTTCGATTTTTTCGTCGATTTGAGGGTGAACACTAGTTGAGAAGTTCAAGTTTGATCCCATTAGCTTGAATAACTCGGTCCAAAACCTCTTCATGAATCGTGTGTCCCGATCACTAATAATCGTCTTTGGTACTCCCCAATACTTGACCACGTGCTTGAGGAAAAGATGAGCA
This sequence comes from Kokia cookei, assembly GCA_039519145.1. Classification (NCBI taxonomy): domain Eukaryota; kingdom Viridiplantae; phylum Streptophyta; class Magnoliopsida; order Malvales; family Malvaceae; genus Kokia; species Kokia cookei. Next base: position 26,021,053 of record CM076902.1, read on the forward strand.
GCCTCCTCGGCTAGACACATCTCGAACGTTGGAATGAATGTCCTATATTTCGAAAACCTATCAACCATAACCATAATACTTGACAAGTCATTAGTGTTAAGCAAATCGACTATAAAGTCCATTAAAATGCTTTCCCATGATCGTTCGGGAATGGGCAATGGTTGCAATAGTCCCATTGGTTTCTTCATCTCTATCTTGTATAGGCGAATTGTCGTGACGCTGGATGCGTCGACAAGGTATTGAATAGATGAATTGTCACAACAATAAGGCTCCAATAAAATCTTACCAATAACAGCTCTCTGTTTAATCAAGACTCAAGTACCCACAATTACCCCATCTCTCGATGTTGGCAACTCTGTGCACTTAAGAACAAGTGATAGAATCTCTTTTAATCCCAAGTAGCTCTCATTGACTTGCTTGTTAATCTAACTTGTCACCGCATCTCTTGATGTTGGCAGACTACAATTCTACTCTCGTGTTTTAAGCAATTAAATCCAAGAATAAACAGATGAGAAGAATTAAGTAAGAATCAAAGTAATCTAACATTGAAAGATATTCTTATATTCATTCAAGTGTCAAGAATAATTCATCAGCATAAAAGAGGGGTTAACAAATACATCGAAGCTTACTATCTCTGGACTACTAGGATTATTCCTTAACTTCTCCTCTTACGTTGCATCGAGCACTTCTCGTTAGAAGTGGTTGCTCCTTTGATCAATCAGCTCATCATTCTCTAGCTTAAATCTTCAAGAACACAAAGTATTTGCAGAATTTAATTCCTCTACCTCTTGATATCTTTCTTCATCTTTTCTCCTCTATTTATAGGCTTGAAGAATGGTAAACCTTTTCTCTTCTTAGATCTAGATCCAATTGTAGCTATAAAAGTTTGTTACAGTTCAACTATGCAGTCACGCAGATGTAGTATGAAATTCATGGATTTGCAGGTTGTCGTGACATCGCTAAGCGTAATCAGAAACCTTCAATTGCGGTGACATCATGCTTTTCCCTTACGTTGCTACTTCTAGTTGTAATTGCAGCTTGAATTCTCTCATTTCAAGTAAAGATTCCTATGTGACGACATCACTAGTTGCAATTTCAAGAAGAATTTGTGGCTGCATTTTCGAATTTTTTTTAGCTTTGGTCTTCTGAGATGGATCCTTGCGCTGACAATTTTAAGGCGCAATATATATGCTGCATGTGACGACATTAGTGCACAAAAAAAAGATAAAATAACAAGATTTAAACCAAGCATAAATGAATTAGAAAACTTAAATACTAAGTATGAAATGCTTAACATGTATGCTAAATATGGTACAAAAGAGACAAATAATACACAAATTTAGGGAGAAAATAGGTGTCATTTCTAATGCTATCACACCCCCAAACTTGACTATTTACTTGTACTTAAGTAAATAAAAATCAGCAAAATCACAGACAAAAATGTCATCGCAATTATTATTCTCACAACTTAAATTTTTTGGGATCCTAATGTACAAATTGCATCCACATGATAGAATAATGCGCCGACAATTTAGAGGGATGAACAATTAAAACTACAACATCACTCATGTTAGTAACATGCTTTGAATCTTACCCTTTTTTAAACCAATACGACATTTATAGCAATATTTCTTTTTTTTCTTTCCTCTTTCTCATTCAACATTTTTTATGTGTGATTAAGAGATGTCATTGCATTACTCTGCCTTGGTTCTTAGGCAGTAACGATGGGGTGCAACAAACCCCCAGGAGGTATGTAATTGCGCTGACACACACTCTTGTAGTGACAGCCTTTGGCTAGATGATATTTCTAACACATGCAACGGAGTGTTCTCCCTTGATAAGTGACAATGCACTTACATTGAAGTGTTCTTTATTAATACAATGTTGCTACAATTGGCAAGTTAGTGCAAGATTCAATGATTGCTACTATCCATTCATTACTGAAGCAATTCAATTATTCATTCAAAAATAGAAGAGCTCAATATTTATTCACATTCATCAAATTCATATGTCAGCATCCCAATCAATTCAAGATTTACGGATCAAATAAAAAATTATGGTCACATTTTTATTGAAATTCTGCATATTTTCATTAACTAAAGAAACAAGTAAAATTCAAATATGTGGGCGCAATCACATTTCCATTTCAGATAATATCCCCCAAAACTTAATGTTTACATTGTCCCCAATGTACTAACAATATTATACAAATACGAATGGAAATGCAACTACAATGCAAGGAAACTAACATGAGAAATGCAGTGACAAATAACAATGTAATGACAATGAAATGCATGTAGCTACCTACATAAAAGTAAACTAACTCATTTATTCAACGACCGACATCGTGGTTGCTTTGGTTTTCTTTTTTTTCCTTGGGTGCTCTCTTTCCTCCTTTTGTTTCTTCTTTTGTCCTTGTGCTTCCTCTTCTTGTCCTTCAAACCAACCAGAGCAGTAAATTGTTCCTCCATAGCTGGTTGGGTGGCGGCCTCATCGAGAGTTTCATCTGATGGGTGGATCTCAGCTAGCGGTGCCACATAAGGCACAATGGCGAGAAGATTGAACTCCTTTACGTTGCTTGTAACTGCCTCAGCTCACGTTAAGTGGAGCCATGTCGTCACTAGATCCCCTCACACTTACGGGTGCTTCGACAATATCCTCAGTGATATCTGTCGGGGCATCCTCTTACTTTTCCTCTTGATCCTCTACAGGGTCCTTCTTCTCAAGTTCTTCCTCTCTTTCTTTCTCCTTCTCTTGGCCTTCTTATTCTGCTACTTCTTTCTCAGGCTGTTTCTGCTCAGTGGGGGTCTTGTCAGTGCCTTCCTCTACGTCTACACCCATAGATACAATAGTGGTAGTCACCTCCTCAACCATAGGTACCTGCTCTGCCATATTAGCCCCAAGGCTATTCGAGAACTCTTTTTCGAACAAGTTAACTATAGTTCTGTAGCAATCTTCCATAGCATTAGAATGCCCCTCATGCTCTTCGTCATCTGAAATGTAGATTCTTGTTGGAGAGGGGACATGTTGAGGCCTACCATAAAGAGTAGGCTGGTCGGAGGATGAGGGCATTGGTCGGAATATAGATGGGAAGATAGGGAAATCTGGCAGTGGGCTAAGGCTCATACTCCTTAATGCGACAATAATTGTGTCATTTCTCTATTTTGTTTATGTATAAAATATATTCTACCTATAGTCCATGTCTTCCAACAAGCTCAGAATACGAATATTGTGCATGTCGATGCGATCAATGTTTACGTCCATAGCAGCCAACCTTTTCCCCAACTGAGGGTCTGTGGGTGCATCTGCCTGTTTTTCCTTCTTCTTGCCTTTCCTTTTCTCCTACTTATTTGGTGCTTCTTTTACTATTGGAGTCTCTTGGCCTCTCATTATTCTTTTTACAGAGATATCATTGATAGGGCTCTTGTTCTCCAGTACTTCCTCACCATCTCTGGGCACAATACCCAGTTGTTTACATAGCAGCATTATTAAGGAAGGGAAAGGTAGTATACTTGCCTGTTTAGATGCTGCTTCAGTAATCTGGTCGTGGAGGATTGCGTTGACATCGATGTGACGGCCTTTGAAGATGGATTGCAGAATGTACATATGGTCTAATGTCATCGTAATGTTGTGTGTAGAAGGCAAGATGCGGTTATTGATAAAGTGGAACCACACCTTACTGTAGGTTTTCAAATAGCGACAGTGCATGGTATATTTGTGTGGACCATTGCCTGTCCAAACAACACCTTCAACACATAGGTCTCTCATCACTTAGTCAGTTCCTTCATCGGTCAGTTTTTTCGAAAACACAAAGTGAGTGTCTTCTTTTTCAACAAATTGAAATAGAGTGTTAATGTGGACAGCACTCCATGGTACTAAGCCCTCCCTCACAAAACTCCTGCTCAGTGCCAACAAGGTTGGCATAAAATTCCCTTACCATTGTAAGGGAATATCTGGTTGGGTGCTCGTAGAAAAATTTCTAGCCTAGTCGACTGATTGTTCGTGTGATTTGCTTCCCAAAAGTCTGGTGTGGGGATAACTGTAAGCCTCGCTTCGAATGGTAGTTTCGTTTCAGCATCACATCATGGTAACGATCCTTGGTCGCTTTAGACAGAAATAGGACCGACTCTTTTGATGGAGGTTGGTCGGTGGACCGAACCATGGTGGAGAAAGTTTCAGGGGTTTTAGATGGAGTTTTCATGCCTCTTGTTCTGGCCATAATAACTCAGTAAAAAGGTTAAAAGAAACCAATAGAGAAAGAAATAAACTCGTAAGAGTAATAGCAAAAATAACAAAGAAGATGAGTTGCAACAACAATGGCGATTGTGAGTGGAAAAGGAAGTCGACAGAGAAAGGTTTTATAACCTTTCAATGGGAAGAGATGTGATTATTGTAAGGGACTTGAAGGGAAATGTTACGTCTACAACCAGTAAATGCCAGGCTACAGATTGTACCTTTTTGTTTGATCGAACGGTTGAGAAAAGAAGAAAATCAATCGACGCGATTCTTATTGAAAAAGCTTTGCTGAGTCATCACAGAATGTGCCGACAAGTTGTTCTTGTGATGCATCGACAAAAAGACGATTTTTATTCCTACATAAAATTGAAAAGGGAACAAGTAAAAGTGAAAAGATAAAAAGAAATGTAAAATGCTTTGACATTATTTAAATGTAACCAGATCGATGGTCTCGTTTGGTTTTTTGATTTTTGGGCTCTATAATGCTTTAGACGTTGACCATTCACTTTGAACTATTGCCCATCCTTTAGATTCTCAATTGTCATCACACAGTTTTGGAATGCTTCGACAACCTTAAAAGGGCTCGATCATCTTGAACGCAATTTACCTGGATGCAATTTTAAACGTGAATTAAACAAAAGTACTAACTGACCAGGGCTGAATTGTCGATGCAAGATGATATTATTGTGCCATCTCTTAGTCTTTTCTTTGTATATTACGACATTCTCATAGGCATTGCTATGAATTTCTTCTAGTTCAACGATGTCCAACAATCTTTTCCTTCCAATAGCATCGTAGTCCATATTTACCTACTTGATTGCCCACATAGCTTTATGCTCAAGCTCAACTAGCAGGTGGCATGACTTTCCAAACACTAGTTGATATGGCGACATCCCCAACGGGGTTTTATATGCGGTGCAAAGCACCCACAATGCGTCATGTAGCCGCGAAGACCAATCCCTCCTATATGGATTAACCACCTTCTCAAGGATGCTCTTAATTTTTCGATTGGACACCTCCGCTTGGCCATTTGTCTGTGGATGGTACGTTGTGGCCATACGATGCTTCACACCATATCTTTTCAATGCTATCGCAAATTGATTATTGTGAAAGTGAGTACCTTGATCACTTATTAATGCACTAGGTGTTCCAAATCTCATAATGATGTAGGTGTGGAGGAACTTCAAGACCGTTCGAGCATCATCTTTTGGCACCGCGATTTCCACGATCCACTTCGAGACATAGTCAACAACAACTAAAATGTACACATTCCCAAAAAAGTTAGGGAATGGCCCCATGAAATCTATACCCTAAACATCGAATAGCTCCACCTCCATAATAGGTTGTTTTAGCATCTCGTTTCCTCCAAGGTCTAGCATGGCTCCTTTTTTCACTCCTACAATTGGAGCTTCCTTGAGATTGACGATTTTAATAAACCCACTTACCTTCTTAACACGAAGGTCAAGTCTCTTGGCAGCCCATTCGGACACGAACAATTTTGAGGCACTAGTGTCCACCAGCGCGCTCATCTTTTGACCTACCACGATGATGTCCACGAACATCAGTCCCTTCTTCTTATTACCCTTCTTAACTTCCACAGAGCTAATGATGGAGTTAAGCTTAAGAGCTCCTTCTCTTTAAAATCTTTCCCTTGGATGGCAGCAACTTTCTCATTTTGAGGACAATTCCTCGCCAAGTGCTTGCCTCCACAACTGTGGCACTTGAAAGGCTTGTTGTTCTTCTCCCATGGTTTACAAAACTTGACATTTCCACATGCCGGCTTCTCGGACACTTTCTTGCCTAGTCTTTCCTTATCTCCCCCACCATTGCCTTTAGATTTTGGCTTTGGTTTGGTAGACTCAGTCCTTTTGTCTCAAATTCGATGATGGACTCAATTGTGGATAAGGCTTTGGAAAGCTCTTTGACCCCCATCCGCTCTAACTCCATCTTGGCCTATCTTTGGTGTCCATCCATGAAGGCAAAGAATCCTTCTTTCTCGCCCAATCTTAGGATTTGAAGTTTGAGCTCGATGAATCGCTTGACATAGTCTTGGATTGAGCCATCATGCTTGAGTTGTCGCAACTTTGCTCGGGCTTCTAGTTGAGCATTTTTCGGATAGAATTGTTCCATGAACTCGGACTGAAACTCACTTTATGTCGCAACAGAGATTTCCTCATTCTCCTCCTCGGAGCACCTACGTCACCACTATAAAAGAGCGACATCAGTCAAATAGACAGAAGCAATGTTTACCTTTGTTGCTTCGTCCTTAATACCCATGGCTCGGAAGTGCTGCTCCATGGCACAAATGAAATTCTCAACATCTTGGGTCGATCATGTCCTTGTGTACATCTTCGGCTTTGGGATATCGATCCTGAGTGTATGTGCCACTGTTTTTGTTATCACGCCATTCTTCATGGCTCTCTTGTATATGACTAGCTCACTTTGGAGATCCTTGATCTCCTCCACCAACTCGGCTTGGGAAGCCTTCCTTATAGCTTCAAGGGGATTGTCTTGTTGGTCTAACTTCTCATGCATATCATCAAGAAGTCCTTGAATCGCACGCATGATCTCTTCCTTAAGAGAATCGACCTTCTCAAGGCATGGTTCTACCTCCTCTTGGGTCTCATTGACTTCCTTCATGGAATCTTCAAGTCTAGTGACCCTTTTTTCAAGGCTGGAATGATGTCCTTGGAACTCTCTCTCTCTTCTTCTTCTCAGCAACAGCACGGGTCTCTAGTTCAGTTGTTGAGACCTCGCTTGAGTGTTGTGGTGCCATCTCTCTCACTCAAATAGGCTCGGATACCACTTGTCACATCCCTAAAAGCTTACTACTTAGAGCGTGCGGCTTTAGACACCTCTCGATCATTAAAACGCCTAAGTAAGTCTGAAACTGATCGAAGCTAAAGTGCTTAGATCCTCACAAAAGTGAAAGAACAATGAAAGGGAAAGGCAAACAAAGACAAGTAAGAAATTTGAGCGAATGCTTTGTATATTCCTAAAAAATGAAGTGTAAAAATGAGGTGGGGGTAAGCCTCTATTTATAGTTCAAGTTCCCTACGTCCAACGGCTAAGATTAAAGTACATTGACAATGGAGATAGAATGTTATCTATAATATCCCTTAATCTATGGAAATCTAGTCAAACATTCCTTAGATAGAAGATTACAATGGATATGGAAAGGAATAAAAAAGAATATGCTTAATTATGTGCTACTTGTCATATCTAAGTTGCAAGGCTCTTCAATCCCAAGGGTTGGGCCAATACAAATGGATGGTGATAGGCCCAAAATGTTATGGAGTACTTCTTGGGCAGCTTGGTGTGTTGGTCTCGGGCCTTGGTGCGCGGTCTGTGACAGCTGCCACTCATGCAAACTGATATTTTCACATTGATACGTATAGAGCTCTCTTGATACCATATGTCTCCTGTGACAAATGAATGATGAGAGACCCTTACTCTAACAAGATCCACTAGCATCTGTTCATCCCTAATTTTCCCTTGTTCTGCTCTAAGATGATAACATCCAATTCATGTCCACTCCTCAATCTAATGGCAATATCCTAGGTGATTTGAAGTCCACCTGACCCACCATGGCGCTTAACGAAAAAGCTTTTCCTGTAACCCATCCCCATGTCAACTGGCCCAGCCTCTCGCTTGCCTGCCCCTCACTCGGTTTCCTCCTTCCCCATGTTGGAATTGATACGCCATTCATCAACTTCCCCACCCTTTATGGATAGCACCACCAAAACTAAAACCACTACCATAACCACTCTATAGAAACCTTTTTTTTTTCAAGTCCCGACTTTTATTTTAAAAAACAAAACTGGAGTCGCCACCAATCCTTTTTAATTAGGTGTGATTGGATCACTTCAAAATTTATTAATTTTAATAAAATGTTAAATTACTAAAATGATGATTTTTGGTCTACAAAATCAGAAAATGGGTTCGGGAGTCGGTTACATATGAGGAAGGATTAGCACACTCATAATGCCTAAAATTGGTTCCTAATTGATTACTTGGTGTCTTAGTGTTAGAAATCAAGAATTCAAGTATAATTTAAAATGTGACTCTTAAATGTGTGCAAATGGTATTATTTGATAACATTACAAAAATATTATTATCTAAATTAAATTTTACAAAAAAAACTCTTTTATTTCGGATCAATCGAGAGGAAAAATCATGTCCAATAAGTTAGGGCACAACATCTCGAATCTTCGAAAAATAAAGAACATTTATCGGCTAATTATTACCCAAATCTTATATATATTTTTTATTTTAAATAGGATATTCAATTACATAGGTTCAAGGAAAAAAATCATACATAATGCGTTAGGGCACAATTTCTCGAGTCCCCTAAATAAAGAACATTGTCTCGGTTTTGAATATTGCTTATACATTTTGCAAAAATTGAAAATGACATTTTAATGTGACATGCGATTGATTTATTCAAGTATTGCATAAGAATAAATAAATGTATGCAAGCATAATATACAATATGATAATGGAAAAAATAGAAAAAATACATGAGTAATAAAATAAAAAAATAATACTACAATCAAATAATAATAAAATAATAAAAATATTAATAAGAATAGTAGTAATGGTGATGGTAATAACGTAATAATCATTTATCTATAATGATAATATTAATAACATTAATTTATGGCAATAAGAACAATAATAATAACAATTGCAATCATGACTTAATTGAAAATAATAATTTAAGGATGAAAATAAAAATGATATAATTTAAAGGGCGAGAATATAAACGACATGAAATAAAAGTGCTTGAAAAATAAATAAATAAATACACAAAGGCTAAATCAAAATTTAAAAGAAATTTAATGGGGCAAAAAATGTAAATATCAAAAAATAAAAATGCTAAAATAAATATAAATAAATAAATAAATATAATAAACAAATAAATAAATAAATGAGGAAAGGACTAGATCGAAGAAATAAAAAAATTAAAGCCTATATTGCAAAAAAAGAAAATAAAAGGCTAAATTAAATAAAAAAGACTAAATTAAAGCCTAAACAAAATTTAAAGTATAAATTAAAAAATAGAATATAAATGATCAAATTTAAATAAAATATAAAATGTAGGGACTAAAAGGGAAATTATCCCTACTTTTGTACATGTGTCATTCCCAAGTGGGTCAACAGTAGGTCAAAGGACTAAATTGCAAAGAAAATAAAATAAAATGATAAAATTAAAATAAATAAAAAAATTCTTTTTTAATCCTTTCGAACCCTCAAACCCAAATCTGGGGTTGAAAATATAAAAAAACGACCAAAGTCTCTAAAACCCCGAGAAACCCTTTTATTTCTTTGTTCTCTTTTTTTAAAAAAAAGAAACCACCACCAAACTTGGGGATGTCTGTCATCGAGGACAGCGGCATTGTCTGCGCACAACGGTGAACTATGAGGCAACCGAAGGTAAAAAAGAAAACTAGATCTTTTTTTTTTCTTTTTTCTTTACTTTCGAAAATTTAAAAACAAAAGATATCTTGAAATTCTTTTTTGTATTTCTTCTCCGTGCCCGTATCCGAAAATTACAATGGATCTGTTCCGACTTTTATAGCTAAATTAAAATACATATATTTTTTTCTTTCTACTTTTCTTTGTTTCTTGCAGGTGACATGGTGATAGGGGAACACGCTTTGCCGTTTTGGTGCAAAGTGGCAGAGGCGTCGAATCTAGCATGGGGCTTGGGTGGCGTGGCGAGCGGTGGCTAATGGCATCTAGGGTTTTTTGGTAGATTTTTGTTAGGTTTTGGGCTTTTGTAATTTGGGCTTTTAATTGGGTAATTTTGATTGGGTATTAGGTTTGGTAGTTGGGTTTGGGTATTGGGTTAAAATGTAAATGGACTTTAAGGCTTTGGTTTATTTTATTTTTTGCAAAATGGACATTAATAACTAATGGACTTTTGTATTTTTGGTTTTTTTTTTTTGGGTTTTAATTGTAAAGATCTTGGGTCGGATGAAATTGGGGTTCTACAATTGCCCATGTAACGGGAATAAAACAAAGACTTAAAAGAAAACTAATTTTACCCAGTCCTGCTGAACCTCGACTACTATGGTGCTTCTCTTCTTTCAAGTACCCACTCTTTCACTTCATTGGTTACTCTACTTCACTGTATCCGCTTCGTTACAACTTTAGGAAGACAAGATTTAGTGTCACAACCTCACCTTACCCTATTGCAACTTAAAGCAGATAAAGTTTGATGTTGTAGTTTCATTCTAATGCACTGCAACTTCAGGGGATTGGAATTATTGTTTTATCCGCTTCACTACAACTTCAGTAAGATAGGATTTGGCATTGTAGCTTCATTCCATTCCACTACAACTTTGGAGATATGAGATTTGCTATTATAGTTTCAATCCAGTAGACTGTAATTTTAGGATATTGGATTTGGTGTTATAGCTTCACATTGCTCTATTGTAACTTCAAAGAGATAAAGATTTGCTATCATTATTTTAATTTGATCCACTGCAACTTTAGGGATATAAGATTTAGTGTTATGACTTCACTCCATTCCATAACAACTTTAAGGAGATTAAGATCTACTACTGTAGTTTTATTCCGGTCAATTGTAACTTTAGGGATATAAGATTTGGTGTTATGGCTTCGCTCCATTCCACTGCAACTTTAGGGAGATTGAGATCTGCTACTATAGTTTTAATCTGATCCCTACAACTTCAGGGATATAGGATTTGGTGTTGTAACTTCACTCTATTCCATTGCAACTTCAAGGATATAAGATTTGATGTTGATCCATCACGCCATTCTCTGGGAATAGGACCTATAGAATATGTTTCATTGGACTATCTTTGCCAAGTAATTAGGATGTCATGATCAAATGCTCCTAACTAGATGGGTATGAATGATGAATGCAAAATGTCATCTTCGAGAATGATTTTGTTTTTTAGTCCTTAGGTCGACATTGTTCGTCGTTTGTCTAAGTTTTATCATTGATGTGTCACCATGTCTTCCTTTTAGGCTTGGTATGAAACTCGAGGAGGTAGTCATAGTCTGAACTATTTGTTTCGGGACCCCTCTAACTCTCAAGTTTGGTCATTTCCAACTAGTGGTCCTGTTTCAGGTGCCCGTACTATTTAGAAATTTCTCAGAGTGATGTGCAATTGTTTGTCCACTAACCGTTATTTCAATGAAAAAATGCTTGAAAAAGGTCAAAAAATAGATAAGACTGAAATTTATTGGAGATAAAACTCGAATGAAGAAGATTAGTGAAATAAAAATGGCAAACGTTGTTCAAAAATTGCTAAACACAAAGTAAGCAAAAATGAAATTAGGGGCCCCAGATATCAAAGCATGAGCTTCTTTGAGCAAACTTGATGAGGACCATTCTAAGCTTGATATGTGTTTAGGAAACCTATAGTGCTTTTTCAATGCCCCAAGATGTAAAGTTCCTCCACCTTGTTACTTTTGAGAGAAACGACCATTACATGCCCCATTCTTTGCTCCAAATTTGAGCCACCCTTTTTGGGTTTCAACTCAAAACTTCTTAGGTTTCAAGATGCCTTTTACTGGTTTTCATCTTGACCTCTCTTTTTTTATTTTTTTACTTCTTCATTGAATCCGAGTTGGTTTCAAGATGCCCTTTGCGGGTTTTCATTTCGACCTCTCTTTTTTTAGGTGAGGTATTTCTTCATTGAATCCGAGTTTACAAGGTTGAGTAGATTTTTGCCGCCCATCTCGGTCAAAATCAAAGTTCCTCCAGAAAAGGCTTTCTTCACCGCATAGGGTTCTTCCCAATTTGGCATACATTTTTCTCGGAAGTGTTTTTTCATGGGAAGAAATTTTTTCAGCACTAAATCTCCTTCATGGAATTCTTTAGGGCGGACTTTTTTTGTCTTAAGCTCAAGTCATTTGTTTTTCGTACATCTGCCCATGACGGATAGCTTTCAGTCTCTTTTCCTCGATCAAGTTTAATAGATCATATTTGGATTGGATTCATTCCACTTCATCTAATTTCAATTTTGACAAAATTCGGAGGGAAGGAATCTCGACTTCAATGGATAAAACTGCCTCCATTCCATAACCCAATGGAAAAGGTGTTGCCTCGGTGAAGGTTTTGACAGAAGTTTGATAAGAAATGTACTCCTGCTTCCAACATCTCTTCCAAATTTATGTTCCAATATCTTCTTGCCATTCCTCTTTGCACTTCCTCTCTCTCTCTTTTTTTTGGGAAGGGTTATCTTGATGTAAGTTTGCTTCTAGCCTAGATCAACCTAAGTTAAATGGAGACTCTACTATCCCGATTACAAAATCAAACATGAAACTTCATTTTAGAATTAGATAAAATAAATAAGGAAGGTAGAACGAAAAAAGTGGATTCAACCTCACCGAAACTCGGGTTCAAGCTACAATTAAATTACTAGTAGAGCGAAAAGAGAAATGTGGTTGGAACAATAGTATCCTACAAGATACTTAAAGAAAATATCGTACTGTGGTTTGATTCTAAGTAGAGCTAAAAATCGTTGTATTACTTATTCTTATTATTTACTATTACTATAAATCTATATTGATATCAACGAAATCTTTCAAGATTTGGTTTTGAGTTAGCAACTTTTATTTCTTTCTTTGTTCATTCATTACTTCTTCGTTTTTGATCGAAAAATTGAAAAGTTGGGTGAATTAAAAACTCAAAGGAGGTTCATGGCTAAGAGTAAAGATGCATAAAGGGAAAATGGTAATTTCTCATGCTAATCTTTATAAGTCTATCATTTTCCCAATGATTTTCTTAGTGTTATTATTAGTTGCTTCCACTGCCCCGTTCATTTTTGGGTGATATGATGTCGAATTGTGATGCTTGACCTTGAACTGACTGCAAACCTCTGCTATCGTGCTGTTGTTCAAATTCAAAGCGTTATTAGATATGATCTTTTTTGGCATTCCATATCGACATATAATCTCTTTCTTAAAAAATTTACTCACTTTCAATTTTGTCATTGGCATAAGAAACGGCTTCTACGCACTTGGTGAAGTAATCGATGACCACAAAGATGAATCGATGCCTTTTAGAAGCCCTTGGCGAAGTTGACCCAATGATGTCCATACCCCACATAGAAAAAGGCCATGGAGAAGTCATGAAATGAAGAGGAGAAGGATGTTTTGTCCATATAAGTTTGCTATTTATGAGATCTCTTAGCATAAATGATGCAACCTCCTTCCATGGTGGACCAATAATATCCAAATCTCATTATTTGCCTGGCCATTGTAAAACCATTTGCATGTGTTTCACAAATGCCCTCATGTACTTCTTCCAGAATTTTCTTAGCCTTGACAGTGTCCACACATCTTAGTAGCACTTGATCCTTTCTTCTTTTATATAGGATTTCTCTGTCTAGGACATACTCATTAGTTAGCCTTCTTAGCGTCCTTTTATCATTCTCAGTTGCTTGCTAAGGTATTTGACCACTTGGAGGAAACTAACGTAAAACTTTTTTTGACCCCCTCTTCATTTTTAATAGCACGTCGGGCCTCATTCTTCAATGTTTCTATTGAATCAGCTTGCATTCTTCCTTTATAGGGAGTCTGTGTACTACGACATAAATACTTAACCCCAACATGTCTTAATAGAACCATGTGAAGACATCTTTGAATTCTCAAAGCAATTCTATGAGATCTCGCCTTATTTCTGCAGAGATACATGTCTAAATTTTCACCTCTTTCTTTTCTTTTTCATCCCCCAAACTCAAAATTTCCATTGACTCTTTGTGGGGTTAAATTTGTTCCTCATCTTGCTCAACCATTTTTAGTAGATTTGGGACCAGTTACATTCTTGGTCATCTTCAAAGTCCTAGGGTTCTTGTAAACATATATCTTACTTAAAAGGAGGCTCTGTGTTAGCAGCAGTGTCACTCATATCGTTGATATTAAGGGACCTGACATATGGATAAAAGCATATCCAAAGAACAAATGAATTTAAGAGTGATTAACAATATGGTATGAGTATGACTGAAGAAGAATAGTAAAATGTTTGCCAAATGAGACACAAAAATACATCGTTTTCATTGAAATAAAGGTAATGTTCATGTGCCCTCTTCACAAAAGGATCCCTATTGCTCTCAGGCTTAGAGCAATAGGAATGTTTTGAACATTACTAAAAAATAGTCCTAAAAACAACAGGAAGCTTTTTCACAGTCTAGTTGTTCATAACACTTCCTGGAGTGTAAGGACAAACTCTTGATAGGTTCCCCTCTCCATTCTTTTCCTAAGCTATGGCGTTAACGCTCGAATTTTTCAACATTTTCACAGTCTTGATTGTCTTGCTTTCTCTTAATTTTCATTCAGGGTTGATGACTTTCCTTAATACGAATGTTTTAGATATGTGGGGAATTTTTATTTTTATTTTTTCAAATTTAATGCGTGTAATGAAATGCTATGCTACTGAATGGTAAAATGCATGCAAAAACGTATTGAATCTAGTTCAATTCCATTAGAACAACTTCATTAGAAAACAATTTTTTTTTACATAAGGCAGAAACATATATGGTCATGCCTTAATACTCAAAGCCTTAATCTTTCTAAGAAGTCAAGCTAACTTTTGGCCTCGATTCGACTCTAATTCATATTTCAGGCTCAACACGTCATCTTGGAAGGCTAGGGTCTGCAAATGATCAGCCACTTCTCGTACTTGGGTCAAAGCTTCGCTCGCAACATGGTCCCTATCTCTGACCTGCCCCTGAGAGTGTTGGAGTTGTTTTTTTCTAATATTCACTGTTTGTTTCCACAGTTTCTTCGAGAAGATCAACTCGTAGTTCACAAATCTGTAGTAAGGCCTTGAGTTCTTCTACCTTCTTTTTTTAACTCCTCATTCTTAGCCTGGCTTGCCTTTAACTTAATCACAAATTCGAGACCTTGTCCTTTATATGTCCTAATGCCTTAAGGAAAATGATTAACCCATAAAAGCTTAAGACGAAGACGTCGACCTCTTTCCTTGCATCAGGGTGTACCAAAATTAAGTCTCGCAGGCTCTTCTAAGTGATGCACTTATTATACCCTTTTACCTTAATTCGGGTCGCAACCCATTGCTTGCTCATCCGGATTATGTTTATCAACCTCTTTAAGAAAGCTAGGACATTGGTGGCTTTAGAGTAGGCTTTATCGACCTGAATCCTCGGGCAATGGAGGAATGTAGTGTACTCTTCTATCGTAGGTACCATGTCTATCTCCCCAAAAGTGAAGCAACCGTAAGCAAGATTCCAATACTGTATAAGGACTCAAAAAAAATGCTTATCCACCTTAATCTCGAGTAGGTAAGGAAAATCACCATATTTGCGATAGAACATCTACCTTGTTTCGTCATCCCACTGGTCCCATATTTCTTTAAGCTCTTACAGATTATTCTGAGTCACGTTTATCTGGATGAAATCGCAAAACTCTAATTTATGCCTGTAACACCCAAAATCCATAACCATCTCTGATTTAGAACTCAAGGGTTTGCATAACTTTACAATTTATTTTTATTAGTATGTTAATTTTTTATTACATACAAATCAACCACAAATCCATACAATTACAACTAGCAATTCAGAATATTAACTTTATTTAATCTTACACATTCATTTTCGACATTTCAACCAAATCAGGGATCAAATTGATTCACACAAAAACTTAGGATCTATAATATCCAAAATCTGACACCGTCATCGATTAGGGTCTCGAGGTTTACCAAATTATTTAAGATAGCAATAGATACAATCTTAAACATCATTTCAAATAGATTCACTAATCGATCTAGATTACAACTCAATTTAATTATTTCATACTCATTTACCGCATTTCAAATTAACAGGGACTTGATTGAAATACAACAGAAATATTACACGAAGCATCGAAATTCTTCAAAACATAGGTCACACGATGCATAATAAAAAATACCTATACACGGCCGTGTCACAAACTATGTGACAGGCCATGTGGATGTGCGAAAATACTCCACATGCCCGTGTATGAAATCGTATGCTAGGCCGTGTGTTTACTCGAAATAGGGTCACACGGTCTTGTCCTAGCCCGTGTGAAACTTGCACCTATTTACCCAGGGCACACGTCTGTGTGGTAGCTCGTGTGTCAGGACAAGTGTGCCTGCGAAATGACCAAAATATGTACCGACAATTCATACCATTAACCTAACTTGTACAAATATTGACCAACTTATTAGTTCTATTATCACCCAACCTTAAACGTACAATTTTATACATGTAAATAACCAAACATTCAAATTCATTTCTTGTCAATATGACATTTCAAATCATTCCATACATATACCTATAAGTACATAACTATCTCAACAACCAATTTCATACAAAAATGTCAAATAAAAAACATTCACCATCTCATGTGACTAACTCATCATCAATTAACATACATGCCAACATTCCAAGTAACATTTGAACTTAAGCATCAATTTAACTACATTTTCCTATTCCATTACCAGCAAGATAGTTTTCAAACATAATCAAGCAATTACAAAATACGACACCCTAGTACATGTCATATAACCAAGTGATTAAAGAACTATCAAACAAGCTCCTAAGATAGTGCGATTCTTTCTTGAGGATTTGATCTTCAATAGCTAAATGAATCTACAAAACAGAAAACAGATATACAGGTAAGTTTGCAGAGCTTAGTAAGTTTGCAAGACATTTAACTTATAGAATATATTGCATTTGATAACATAAGAGTAAATAAGCATCCCCGTTATCTCGCAACTAGCATTCAGTAGATCTCCTCAATGTTCCAATAAATTTAGCTCATACGAGCCCAGTCAGAGTTGAGTACCTACATGCCCAGACAGTATATCGCTCTTACGAGTCAGCCAAAATATTGCTCTTATGAGCCAGTTCAATATATCGCTCTACGAGCTAGTTTAGTATATCGCTCTTACGAGCCAGTTCAATATATCACTCTTACAAGCCAATTCAATATATCGTTCTTACGAGTCAGCCAAAATATTACTCTTATGAGCCAGTTCAGTATATCGCTCTTACGAGCCAGTTCAGTATATCGCTCTTACGAGCCAGTTCAGTATATCGCTCTTACGAGCCAGTTCAGTATATCACTCTTACAAGTCAATTTAGTATATCACTTCGCTTCTTACATCTCGTTCCACATAAGTGAATAACCAAGACAATTAAAATTAGGATTATCAAATAGAAATATAATTACACGAACTTACAAGATTAAATTTGTAGTAACGACTCCAGTACAAGGACTACTCGTCGGTAAGTCATCTAAGATTAACTCTTGAAACTGTATAGCCCTTAGTGTCCTATCCCTTGCGTCCCAATTATTCACAAAGTTCATATGTGTCATATATCACATCCATTTCAAATAACTTCCTTCACATTATACCATTTCGAGCACACATCCATATAATTTTTATTTATCAGACATAATATTGAATTAACTAACTATGACATTAGTTCAATTTACTAATTTTCATATACCAATCGAATTAATTCATTCGTAACATGAATAATATATAATTTTCATTTCAATTTGATTCAATTCCACAATTTAATATTTACTAAGCAAAAAAATTGAAATACAACATACTTAAATTATTTCAATAATTTACAAACAGAAATTAAATAAATTACTTTACTGTATGAACTTACCTGATTAAATTGCAGCAATATACAGTACAAGGACTATTCCATAATTTTCTCCTTGCCTCGATTTTCAACCCATTCTTGATCTAAAATAATAATTTCATTCAATTAAATAATTCCAATAGGAAAATAAACTTATTTTTATGTAATTAAGTCTTTTTTGACATTTTTATAAAATTGCCCCTAATATTGTAATTTTATGCAATTTAGTCCCTAATCGTTAAAAATGTAAAATAACCATTTTTATTCAAATTTCAGCTTAGGAAAATATTTAATGGCTTCATAACTATCCTTACATGGCATTATTTCACAACAAATAATTTTATTATTTTAACAATTTAGTCCTTAAACCCTAAAATCATCAAAATCTAACTACCAAACTCAATACTTCCATAAATTTTGAAGAACAAGCTCATTCATCAATGACAAGTTTTATAACATTTGACAGATTCACAAATTAGTTCTCAGGCTAGCAGATTAAGCTAATACGGACTCAAAAACATAAAAATTACTAAAAACGGATGATGTTTGCTCTCCTAATCTCCAAGCCAAAGTTGGCCAAATGTGTTCTTTTGTTTCCTTGGGTTTCAGCTAAGGAAGGAGAAGAAGAAAAAAAGGAAATGAATTTTCACCCTTTTGTTTTAATTAAAAATAGGTGTAATTCATGTAATTACACATTTACCCTTTTAATTTCACATGAATTTCTAATCAAAATTAGTCAAAACCGACCACTCACCCCACTAAGGGTCTAATTACCATTTAAGGACTTTGTTAGGCCATTCCTTTACTAATTAGCACATTTAATCAATAATATCATCATTTTACAGCCCATACAAGTTAGTTCTTTTTGCTTAATTAATTATCTAAACAATAAAATTTCATAACTAAATTTTAATACGATACTAATGACTTCATAAATATTAAATAATTAATATTTACCGTCTGACATATCAAAGTTGTGACCTCAAAACCACCATTTTCAATCATACTAAAAAATAGACTAATTAGTAAATCCTTATAAAATTAGGGTTTAACTGTAATTTACCATAATCTAAAGAGTTTCTCATCATTTCTATTATCAGGCTATTTAAGGAAGGTCCAATTTCACAATTGGTCCTTCAATTATATTAAATTCAATTAAACAAACTTGTTTTTAATTTAGCCTCAAACTAATTAGGACTAAATGAATAAATAACCCAAAAGTTAGTGGATGACAATCATGTCACCACTGCTTGGACTTTTTGACCGTATTTTAATTACCATTTTGGTCCCTTTACTATTTTAATCAATAGCAATTAACTTTTATCTGTTTTACTATTTACTCCTTTTCCTTAATTAAGAAATAAATCATCAAAATTACCCGACCAAACTTCAAGTCACATATAATAAGACTCTGTAAATATTTAATAAAAATATTTACAACCCTAAATTTCAAAAACAAGGTCTTGATACCTCATTTGATCAAACCACTTGACTTTTGAACCAAACTACTTTTACTAACTTTTAATTCAATAATTAAAATTCATCAATACAAAATTCCATATAAAAATTATTATTGACTCATATAATTTAAATACTCATTATATAAATTTACTCGTTGAATTTATGGTTTCGAAACCACTGTTTTCGATACCACTGAAAAATGAGTTGTTACAATGCCCCTTCGGTAGGTTGTCACCGTTTTTTTGCGTTGCCTTTCCTTTGACCATATACGCACGGTCACATTGTTCTCCACTTTACCAAGAAACCCATTTTCCATGACAGATTCTCTATATAGTAATTGAACACGAATCAACACTTCTTTTGAGATGAAAATGCAATGCAAACAAATCAAAACGAAATGAAGTAAGTCAGTTCAAGAATAAAACTTGAAAACAAATCGTAATTACAGCAAAGAATAAAGGTTTAGAAGCATCTCTCCTCTATACACTATTCGAGTAACCACTAAAGGTACATGCAGTTTGGTCCTAAAGTAAAGGTACCTGTATCGACAGATTCAATATAATATTTATTTAAAAATAAAAAATATGAATTTATTAAATTTAAAAATATTTCAAATTTATTATTAAAATAGAAGTATCACATTTTTAAAAGGTTTACTACTTAATTTACACTATTTTTGAAATCTAAATCTAAATTCTAAAATCATAATTCTTAAACACTACATTTTAAGAATTAGGATTTCAAAATTTTAATTTTGAAATTTATGATTTGTGAATTCATTATTTTCAAATTCTTCTTTTTGAGAACTAAAATATTTAAAATTCAAAATTTTGAATTTATCTAAGTTTATTGTTCAAATAATTCAAGTTTATATGAATTTCAACATAATTTTTTTTAACAATCCTATATAGAAATTTAGATGGGTCTAATTTTAATATCCGTTTAATTCGATTTAATATTATTTAATAATATAAAATATTTTTAAAAAAATTAATTCTAAATTATATTAATAATATCCTCTTAATTTATAAATAATTTAAACTTTGTAGTTAATCTACACCCGATTTGAATCGAGTTTGGAAAAAAATGGAATTATAACCTAGCAATGTATAGGAAATTAGAAATACAATTACACAGTCAAGACAATGGTTTTCAAACTTAATTATTTTCTATGACTTAAATTGCAAGCTAAGATTTTTCTTGGGTTTGAATGCTATAATAAATAGTTTTGACATTAAAAGTATCTTTAATTTCTATGTTTTAGGAAGAATTAATTGCTCATCTATTAACGTTTAGAAAGAGACATCACTTTTGGTCAAGAAAAATAACAAGATTACTTACGAAAAATAAATAATATAAATATATTAAAATTTTTAAATATATATATATATTGAAATTTATAGAATGTTAATTATAGGTTGACATTTTATCCAATACTTGAGAACATGTCTCAATTCTTTATATAATCGATAAAAGAAAGATTTTCTTCGGAATACACATGTATATAATCTCTCGTTTTTTGTAAATATTTAAGTATATGTTTAATTGCTCGTCAGTGTCTTCGACCGGAATTTACTTGGTATCAACTCACCAACCTTATTGTGAAACAGGTATTTGGACGTGTGCATAACATAACATACATGAGACCTCTAACTGTCGAAGCATAAGGAACATTTCTCAAATATTCTCTTTCTTTTGTTGTCTTAGGACAATTCTTCAAAGAAAAGATGAAAGCCCGGTATGGAAGGTTGAGTTCTCTTCTTTGAATCAGTCATTGCATAACATTCCAATATGTTGTCTATATATGAAGCTTGTGATAATGCTATCACTTTGTTCTTTCGATCTCTTAGGATTCGAATACCTATAACAAAGTTAGCTTCTCTAAGTCCTTCATACTAAACTATTTAGTAAACCACAATTTATCCAATGACAATGTCCCTACATAATTTCCAATTAGTAGAATGCTATCGACATATAGAATGAGAAAAATCAAATTTTCATCTCCTATACATTTATAAACACAAGGTTCATCCATATTTTTCTCAAATTCAATAGTTTTAATCGCTTAATCAAATTTTGATTTGATGATCGAGTTGCTTACTTAAGTCTATATATAGATCTAAGTAGCTTGCAAACTTTATGCTTGTTTCCTTTAGATAAGATTTTTCTTGATTTAAAATGCTATGATAAATAGTTTGACATTAAAGGCATCTTTAATTTCAACGTTTTAGGAGGAATTAGTTACACATCTATTATAGTGGAGACCGCCATTTAAAAAAATAAATCAGTTGTTCAATACTCCAGGCATGGTTTGGGTTCGAGTCGCGCTAATCGCATTGTTGTTAGGATTTTACATTCCCTTTATAATTCACAAAAAAAAAAAAATCAGTTTTAGTCAAGAAAAATTTATAAATTTTTTTAATAAATATATATTGAAATTTATAGAATGTAAATTCCTGTTACTATTTAAATGGTTTTTTCTGAGATTAATTGTCGTTTTTACTGCGAAATTGAGATACAACTCATGAGTGTAACAGTATATGCGAGTTGGATGTTGTGGACGAATATATACATTAAAAAAATCTCTTAACCACAAATTTGATCACTAATATTTGCATATTTTATTAAAATGATCCTAATTTTATTTTTAATTTTTTTTATTATCAACCTTTATTTTTTAATATTTTAATAATTGACGTGGATTATATTTTTATTTTTAAAATATAAATATTAAAGTATTCTCGAATAATATAACTTATTTTAAATAAGAAAAGATAGTTTTTTTAAAATTTTTCTAACCAAGTTGGTGCCAGGTTAACTCGTGAGACCAATTCAATCTAGGGCTTAAATAATAGTGTATAAATATACAACTGATAGAGATAATAAATTATGCATATTAAAATAAAAATATATACAAAAAACGTCAAAATAAATATTTTATTAAGTAGTAAATTTAATGTTTTACTAATTCAATTATCATGGGTTCAAATCACATTATATGCATATTTTTATTGTTTTTTAAACTAAAAAGATTAAAGTACTCTAAAATAATATAACTTTTTTAGTTATGGAAAGATATTTCCGTAATTTTCCTACTTGAATTGGTGCCCGATTGACTTATGACACCAATTTAGTCAAGGTCTTAAATAATGATACAAATTCATATATGTGTTATAGTATATTAAATTGTGGCATTTTACTATCATATCTATACTACTATTTAAATCATTGACGAGTCAATTAAGTATCACTATCAACTCGATCAAGTAAATTATGAAAATGTATTTTCATATTTTACAATAAGTTATATTATTCAAGCATATTTTAGGGTTTTTTTTTTTTTTTGCATATAGTGAGATTTGAACCCATGACATTTGGATTGATAAAACTTTAATTTTATCACTCACCAAAACTTTACCTTGAAATATTTTGTATAATTCAATTTTATTATACACATTTTATTATCTCTATCAATTTTATTATGAAAATATTATTGATTGAGTTTGTGTTACAAATTTTTTTGATGAAAAAGGTCATAACTAAACTATCTATTCAAAATCTAAAAACAGCTACCCTATTGTTCCTACATATTCCTAAAATATCGTCAGACTCTATAGGACTTCCTTTGGATGATTCCAAGATGTACGCCATGTTGTACTGTTTCGCCCAACCAATTGATATTTTAATAGTATCCATAAAATTTCAAGATATACATTGGAATACGAAAAAGTTCTTGTTTTTCCATATACGCCATACTAACAAACTAAATAATGTAGGCTAAGGAACCCCATTACTCAACGTCCAACCAAAATTGCCCTAACTCATTCTAAGAGGTTGTTAGAAAAAAACTGCTCCTAGCAATTCCTTGGCACAAAGTACTTCCATTTATCTTTAGTGGCTAGACAATCCCTAAATATATGTAAAATATCCTCTACCTCATGACGGTAAACTAGGCATGACATACTATGTCCAACACCCCTATGTACACGTTCTTGGTTGGTAAGCAGTCTTTGTTAGCAAGTGAGCCATAAGAAAAAGCGAATGCGATGAGGTCCTTGATATTTTCATACGGTCTTCCACCTATTGTCTTTCTTGTACCACTTAGCCGCAATTAACATATGATATGGACTCTTGATCGAAAAGCCACCATTTGCGGTGTGTGTCCAAAAGATTTTATCACAAGTTAATTCAATATCATGATAAACAATACAATTGTAGTGCATTTAATATTCTTAATTTGACGCGTGTTTAAATTTGGTTTTACTCACAATTAATTTATTTTTTTCATTTTAATATTTACATATTGCATGTATTATTATTAATTAGTTTCATTATTTATTGTATGTTGAGACATGCATATCAAGTTTGAAATAAATTTAAAATTTCTAACCATTCATTTATGTAAAAAAAAAAAAAAAGCTTTTAACCAATAAATATGTATTAATTTAGACAATATTTTAATTCGATATGATAGAGATAATGAATATATTCAAATTATTATATGCATGACAAGTACAAATATATTAATAAATTAAACGGTTGGATTGTTAAAATATTAGTCGTATAAAAAGTTACGGAATGATGTAAAACTATTTAAGTTTTACACGAATGTAAGTGAATCTTTCCCCTATTTGTAAACACACCCTTATATTCTAAAAGTAATTTTCACACGCATGCACATATGATAGAATTTGTAGTATGTATTTATAACCAAACAATCCTATATACATACTTAGATAGGTCTAATTTTAACATATTTTTTTAATTCGATTTGATAATATTTAATGATATAGAATATTTTTATAAATTTAATTGTAAAATATATTAATAATATCCTATTAATTTATGAATAATTTAAACTTTGTATTTAATCTAATCGAGTTTGGAGAAAAAAGGAATTATAACCTTACAATGTATAGGAAATTAGACATACAATTAAACATTATTTCGAAAGAGTCAAATATTCAAAACTATGACTTTCAAACTTAATTATTTTCTATCAATTAAATTGCAAGCTAAGATTTTTTTTATTGGGTTTAAATGCTATAATAAATATTTTCACATTACAGGTATCTTTAATTTCTACGTTGTCCGAGGAATTAATTACACTATTATTATAGTGGAGACCGCCGTTTAGAAAAAGACGTCAGTTTTGGTAAAGAAACAGGTTAGTAAGATTAATTATGAAAAAGAAATATATTGAATTTTTTAAATATTTATGAAAAAGAATGAACACGTTGGCTTAGTTACCACTCAACTACTAGACTGTTTAATTTCTGTACATTCTTTTTTTCTGGCGCCTCATATCACTAGACCGCACTATCAGTTTCGTAGGTGATCAATGGAGAAATCACGCACTAAATTCCTGCTTTCCATTGTTGCAGTAATCACCTTGGTATTAACGTCCTTCACGCTTGCGATGGCGGTCTTGGGGAACGAAACAGATAGACTAGCATTGCTTGCTTTGAAAGATGAGCTCGTTGGTGGTGGTCTACTTTCATGGAATGCTTCACTCCATTTTTTCGAGTGGCATGGTGTTCGATGTGGTGTGCAGCACCAATGGGTCATCGGTTTAAACCTGGCCGGCATGAAACTTGGTGGCTCCATATCTCCTTCAATAAGGAACTTAAGTTTCCTGAGAGAGGTTGACTTCTCCAATAATAGCTTGAAAGGCAACATTCCTAGGGAATTTGGCCATTTGAAGCGGCTTCGTTCACTGAATCTAAGTTACAACAATCTCCAAGGTAACATCCCTGTAGACCTCAACAATTGCTCCAACCTGCAGTTTCTTATGTTGAGAGACAACAGTTTCTCTGGGAAAATCCCCTTTCAATCAGGGGAGAATATGATTAAACTCTCTCTTGCTAGAAATGATTTCGTTGGGGGAATCCCATCTTCATTAGGAAACCTTTCGTCCTTGGATCATCTCCAACTTGCGAATAATCACTTGGAAGGAGATATACCCTTTGATATAGGAAGATTATACAACTTGAAAACACTTGTTCTTAGTCAAAATAATCTGTCTGGAACCATACCTTCTTCCATTTACAACCTATCCGCCATGAGATTTCTTGGGATAGGCTCAAATAAGTTACATGGTGGTCTTAAATCTCACCTGGGTTCTGCTTTTCCGGAACTTGAGACACTGCATTTCGGAGACAACCAATTCAGCGGAAGAATTCCAGCATCGGTAACTAATATATCTGGCTTGAAAGACTTTGACATCTATTCAAATGGTTTCAGTGGATTAGTTCCTGCAAATATGGGAAAGCTTCAGAATCTTGAGTTCTTTTACATTGACTATAACCATCTCGGGATTGGGAAAGGAGGAGACTTGGATTTTCTTCCATCTTTAACCAACTGCAGTCGATTGAAAGATTTGGATATCCATCATAACAGTTTAGGCGGGGTGTTACCAAACTCTATAGCTAATTTATCAGCCGAGCTTGAACATCTTTTTATGGGAGGGAATCAGATTTCTGGAAGTATTCCCCAAGGGATTGGCAATCTTGATAAGCTCACAGAGCTTCATATAGGGGAAAACTTGTTTTCAGGCGAAGTTCCAACTTCCATTGGAAAGCTTCGAAATATCGGGCGATTTGACCTGTCTTTGAATCGTTTATCTGGTGAAATTCCATCCTGCATTGGCAATCTTTCTCGATTGTTGTACCTTCGTTTAAATGGTAACAATTTTGAGGGAAGGATTCCATTGACACTCGGGCAATGCAAAGATATGCTTGTGATGGATCTTTCGCAAAATAAACTCGGTGGCACCATACCTGATCAGCTGATTGCTGCTTTCCAAAGTTTGATTACTCTGAATTTGTCTCACAACGCTTTCAATGGTAGCTTTCCATCAGCTCTTAGTAACTCCAAGAATCTTGTGGAGTTATACGTTGATAACAACGATTTCTCAGGTGAACTTCCTTGGGGATTTGGTGAGATATCTGAATTAAGAATCTTGCACATGCAGGGAAACTACTTTGATGGTAGAATTCCTCAAGCTCTTGGCATTTTAAGAGGTCTTGAAAGCTTAGATCTCTCTGGTAACAATTTGACTGGCACCATACCACTTGAACTTCAAAAGTTGCCATTTTTGGTGAGTTTAAACCTTTCTTTCAACCAGTTAGAGGGTGAAGTTCCGGAAGAAGGAGTTTTCAAAAATACCAGTCAATTCTCTCTTGTTGGGAACAAGGACCTTTGCGGGGGAATTCCAGAAATAGAGCTTCCCAACTGCTTCAATCAGGAAGCAAAGGCAAAAAGGAAAGGTTTATCAACCAAATCCATTATCATTATCGCCATTGGCCTTTCGCTTGCCTCGGTTTCAGTTGCATTCATTGCTATACTTTGTTGGCGAAAACGCTCAGGAAAGGAAATGATCCCTTTGGCTTTGCTGCAAGTTAATTTAATGCGAGTTTCATACAAGGAACTTGTTCAAGCAACTAATGGTTTTGAAGCCTCGAATGTCATTGGGCAGGGCAGTTTCGGGTCTGTTTATAAAGGGTTTCTTGATCAACAAGAAAACCCCGTTGCAATCAAAGTATTGAACCTTCAAAACCTTAGGGCTATAAAAAGTTTCACAGTTGAATGTGAGGCTTTAAGAAATGTTCGGCATCGGAATCTGGTGAAGCTAATAACTTGTTGCTCAAGCATGGACTACCAGGGCAATGATTTCAAGGCTATAGTTATGGAATTCATGGCAAATGGAACTTTAGAGAGCTGGCTTCATCATGATTATGATGAAGATCACTCGTCACGCCATCTCAACTTTGCTCAAATGTTGGACATTGCTATAGATGTGGCCAACGCATTAGTTTACCTTCACCACCATTGTCGCACACCGATCATTCATCGGGATCTAAAACCAACCAATGTTCTTCTCGATGATGACATGGTTGCACATGTCGGTGACTTTGGCATGGCTAAGCTCCTTTCTGATGCAACAAGTAAATTGGATAACGAGCAAACAACTTCCTCGATCATCAGAGGAACCCTAGGCTATCTCGCCCCGGGTAAATTTCATATTTCTTTTCTCATTTTGTTAGACAAATGCATTCTTTCATGGTGATATGCTATGAAAACATATATTTACTTCATTTTAATCATTTGACTTGTTTCTTAGACATTTTAATCATTTGACTTGTTTCTTAGACATTCTTTTCGTGTTTTATTTGTATTGTGTATTTGCATGGTTGTAGAATATGGAATGGGTGGTTCGACATCCCCTGAAGGCGATATCTACAGCTACGGGATTCTCATAATGGAGATGATCACCAGAAAGAGGCCAACCGATGATCTGTTTGGTGATGGAATGAGCCTTCATAGTTATTGTAAGATGGCATTGCCAGAAAAATTGGAGGAGATTTTGGATTTTGGATTGCTTGAACAAATCAAAGAGAAAAGTCAAAAAAGAAGAGGAGATCAAAACATAGATTGTAATATGTTGGATTGTTTGGTTTCATTCACTAAAGTCGGTGTTGCATGCTCTGTTGAAGTTCCTGTCCAGAGAATGAAGATTGAAGATGTGGTCACTGAATTGCATGCAATAAAGGCAAGACTGCATGCTTGGAATCAAATTGATCCACAACAAAAGCTAAAAACAACTAGAGGTTTTACCTAGTTTTGTTAAGGGTGCAAGGCGAACTGTACATGCTTAAAAGACTTCTACTGTCACAGGCGCAAGGCACAAAATGAAGCACCAATCCGAATGAATTAAAGCCACTAATCCGAATTAATTAAAGCCACAACATATATATGTGTTTCTCTATAAGTCGTGCTTTCAGTATTTCAATATTATATTTAAGTATGTAAGAGATACTTGTACTCAAAATATAAAAAATATAAATTTGTGTTTTGATCTGATGGTTAAAGATGTTCATTATCCTAGGTGTGATCTGAATTTGAGTCGTATAAATCGCGTTGTTGTTAGGGCTTTCAAAAAAATATTAAAAACATGAATCTTCCACCTCTAATTAAAAACATAATTATTATGGTTTTTTTTTAAAATAATTTTAATAATTATTATTTTATTTGCATGTGAATAAATATATCCAGATAGACATAATTTTTAGAAAAGACTCGTAATGAAAAACATGATTTTTTTTTGGAAAATTGCTATGTTATAGAAAAACATAACTTGTGGCACAAGTTATGTACTAAATACCTATATATAAAACTTGATAATAGGAATGATAATAACGAAGAACAAAGAAAGAAAGATAAAGTTAGAGCGAACAAGTTCATCTTCATTAAAAAAAAAATCCTAGAGCAATATTTTTTTATTAAAATAGATATAACATCTATTTTATAATATGTTTTTTTTTGTTCTTATAGCACTTTTTTTTTTCTCTTCTTTATGATTGATCTGTAGAGGATGATTTAATCGATTTTACAATTGATGATGGAGGAAAAGAACCATTGTAGATTTTTATTTATGTTTAATTATAAATATTGATATATATTATTTATCTATACATATATTTAAAATTTTTATTAAATTGTTATTACTCATCAATGGAGTATCAACTTAATTGTAAAATTATTATTTTTAAATTAAATGGCAGCTACCATTGAAAAGGAGAAAAAGGACAGAAACATTAAAACCGGTTGTTGGAACAATTGACGATCACACGACTAAACAACTGAACAATAATAAATGAAAACAAAACAAACCATCCCCTTTCTTAGAATGATCCCTGATAGCCAACAAAACCCAGCTTTTGGTCTTCTTCCAGAGACACCAAAAAAGTCTGTCTTAATTTGATATATTAAATTAGACTCATAGTTACATTTAAAAAGTTTATTTTTGAGTAATTTAGAGGTCTTTTTCGTAGTTTTTACTAATTAATTTTAATTCTTGAAGTCTAATAAGTCTTAATTACATTTTATGTTTATTTTGAGATTCAAATTGATCAAATGTGACATTTGAATCCAAACAATTGGTTGAGTATTTTAGGGAGTCGACGGAGACCCGAATGTGAATGAAAATGCCACATAGAAGGAGGTATCGTGACATCAAAGTCCGAAAATCATAATATCTCTGACAGTGTTGATTTGAAGAGGATCTACGCACTTCTTCAAGATTTTTGTGAGTATACGCATTATATGGAGGTAATAAATTGTGCATATTAAAATGAAAATGTATACAATTTCAAAATAAAGTTTTGGTTAAGTGATAAATTTAAAGTTTTACTAGTTCAATTATCATGGGTTCAAATCCCATTGTATGCATATTTTAATTTAATATTATTTTTGTTAAAATAAAAAGACTAATTGTCTTGTGACTTCATCGCCTTAGTTTTACATCAAAATTACATGTATGCTCACCTTGGCATATTCAATAAAGTTAGCACTATGACTATTTAACCTTGCAATCTCTAGAATATGTTTTATTGCCCCAATTTCTTTTTCCTTTTGCTTTTTGGTTTTATGTCACTTGTGTCTTAAAGCATTGTATAATCGTAAGCTTCCTTATTTGGTCACTGAATTTTGCTAGTGAATTATGAAAACTGGTTGGGTTGCACATCAAGTGACTGACATATGGGCAAAAACATCACCAAATTGAGGTGAGGCTGTATGGGCAATGGGGGGAGCATGACTCTACACTCATTTATGAGAGCATTTCACCTATACAATGGACAAAGTAAGCTCTTGTCTTATTAATTTTTTTGGCTTCTAATTGTTTGTTTTGCTCTCAAGTTGATGACACTCTCAAATTTCTTGTCATCAACGTCACTGCAAACTCTTCAAGAGGCCATTCAAAAATGGTTCATCAAGATGATGCTTAATAGCTTCATATTTTTTTGTCTGTTACAAGGATTTCTAATATTTTTCTGATTAATTAGGATTTTCTAAAAAATAAGGCATATCCTTTGTTAGAGGGATGTACATCATTTCTTCTGGACTGATAGATTGAGGGCCCTAGAGGCTATCGGGAAACCAACCCATCAACTTCTCCCGAGCATATGTTTGTTGCTCCTGATGGAAAGCCTACTAGCGTAAGCTACTCGTCAACAATGGACATTACAATCATAAGAGAAGCATTCTCTAATATTGTTTCCTCAGCTGAGGTGAAGTTTTAATTTCATGCTATCTAAAACACACCAATTTTTCTATTTAATATCATCAATATCATAAATTAGACATCTCAGCAATATCATATAAATAAAGTAAAGCAAAGTAAAGCAAAGCAAAGTAAATCAAAGCAATATAAAACAAAGATGATATAATAGTATTCTTAATGCAAAAAGAGTTAACCAACAGCGGAAATATTTAGGTTTGGAATTGAGAAAAGTTCATAGAAAAAAATAATCCAAACTTTATTTTACAAGGTAAACAATAAACTAGCCTCATGGAAATAAAAGAGTCTATCATCATGTGGAAGACTCACCCTTATCAAATCTATGTCGAAACCATTTTTAGAAACGCATTTCGAAAATTATTTTAAAATTGGAAAATGGGAGTCACCACCAATCTTTTATTTGGTGTGATTGGATCACCACAAAATGTTTAAAATCCGTTTTGAAAAATATTTTTGGTCTTTGTAATCCAAAAAAAAAGTTCGGGAGTCGGTTATGTAGGAGGAAGGGTTAGCACCCGCATATGCCCAAAATTGGTACCACATTAATTAATTTCGGGTCTTGATTTGTTAAAACTTTGGAAACTCGAGTAAAATTTAAAATACGATCTTTGTCTTTAGAAACTTTGAAAACTCGAGATGGACATCATAAAGCAGGATTTTGAAAGAAAGAGCTCGGAATTTGGGAAAAGGATAGAAGTCTTGGAAGAGGATAAGATGAAGTTGGGGTTGGATGTAGACATTCACAAGTTAGAGACTGAAAAGTTGAGGAAGGGGAAGAATAAAACCGAGGAAGACTTGGAAGATTTAAAGAAACACTACAAGAAACTTCGTCAAACCATGAAAAACGCGAGACTTGGTAAGACTTCTGAGTAGTGGCAACAAGAGATTTGGGAACAAAAGGACAGAGCAGAGCAGTGGAAAAAGAATTTTCAAGATGGTAAAGCATGGGAAAATGCTATAAAGGGAGAGTTGTTGGAAAGCCAAGTCGAAAAAGCTAAACTAAGGGCCCAAATAACCGAGATGGAGGCTAGAATCATTGAATTGGGGTAATCTTTGCATAGACATTATAGCCGGAACTCTGTCATAAAATTCAAGGCAAGTCAAGACGAAAAGAGAGAACTAAGGCAAAGAGTACAAGAGCTCGAGGCTTCACTCCAAAACAATGAAATAAGGGTCGAAATTCTAAAAAGGAACTTAAAAGCAAGTGAATGGCACACCCAGTAGGCCCAAAGGCAAGTGGGAGAAAGAGACTATGTCATAGGTGAATCACTTACACAGATGCAAGAAGCGGCTAATCATGTATAGAAGCTAGCCATAGAAGCCGACGAGTTAAGCCTATAGTATGAGTCGAAGTCAACACGAGGACAAAAATTAGCCGAACTTTTTAGGAAAATTAGGGCTTTAGGCACTAAGGCAAAGCCATTTATGTAACTTGTTCTAAGTAAAGGAACTTTTCTTCTAAGTAAAGTTTATCTAATGGAATTGAATTCAGGATCAACGCCTTCTCTTGCATTGCATGCATTGCATTCATTCGCATTACATTCTCACATTTTAACACAATAACTCTCATTAAATAAAATTTGACACAGTTAAACTCGAAAAAATAGAGAACTCACATCCTTACGGTACTCAGAGAGCCATGGATTAATGAATAGAAAGGTTGGAACAGTTATAAAAAGAGATGCAAGAGCAAATGCAGGCTCAGTTGCAAGATCAATTGGCGAGTGTCCAGCAAGATATGAGAGACTAGATTAATGAGTCTCAAAGCAACATAATCAACCGACTAACCCAACTATTGCAGGAAGTAGAAAAAGGAAAAAACCCTGTAATAAGCCTAAGGGAGGAGAATAAGGACCCTCGATACCCTCTTGGCTTTACCCCCATACACAATCAAGTTCCACTGGAAACAAACTCGCGGGGAGCTCCCATCTTCATTCGGGCACAACCTTAGCCCCTTGGTACCTCAGGACAAGCCAATTATCCGATTAGATCAGGGTCTCATCTAGGGGAAACTGCTGCGAACCCTATTAATCTCGACTTTGACAAAATCATGAAGGCAAAGAGAAAAAAATTGGAAGTTTCCAAACAAATAGAGGAGCGGTACAAGTGGTTGGAAGATAAAGTCAAAGCAATGGAAGGGACAGACACTTGCTGTGGTGTGGATGCTAAAGAACTAAGTCTAGTTTTCAATACAAAATTTCAAGTTTTCAAATACACATATAAAAACAATTTTAAAGAAAAATGAGGCAATATTTTGTGTGTGAAAACATCGAAAAGTCATGCCATAATGTGCGGGGTGTGATTTTCATATCATTCACGCAATCGAATATCCTCTTTAAAATATTTCAAAACCTCCTTCAGCTTTAAAAATTTGAGAACGTAGTGCCCTAACGTGTTGGACACGACTTCCAATTCTCATAGAGATTCGAAACACGGGGACGAATTTCCTCAAAAAGGGCTTTCTTTGAAATCTTGCAAAGTTTCTAAAGACAAAGATCGTATTTTAAATTTTACTCGAGTTTTCAAAGTTTTAACAAATCAAGACCCGAAATTAACTAATGTGGTACCAATTTTGGACGTATGAGGGTGCTAACCCTTCCTCCTGCATAACCGACTCCCGAACTTTTTTTTTGGATTACAAAGACCAAAACTATTTTTCAAAACGGATTTTAAACATTTTGTGGTGATCCAATCACACCAAATAAAAGATTGGTGGCGACTCCCATTTTCCAATTTTAAAATAATTTTCGAAATGCGTTTCTAAAAATGGTTTCGACATAGATTTGATAAGGGTGAGTCTTTCACATGATGATAGACTCTTTTATTTCCATGAGGCTAGTTTATTGTTTACCTTGTAAAATAAAGTTTGGATTATTTTTTTCTATGAAGTTTTCTCAATTCCAAACCTAAATATTTCCGTTGTTGGTTAACTCTTTTTGCATTAAGAATACTATTATATCATCTTTGCTTTATATTGTTTTGATTTACTTTGCTTTGCTTTACTTTGCTTTACTTTATTTATATGATATTGCTGAGATGTCTAATTTATGATATTGTTGATATTAAATAGAAAAATTGGTGTGTTTTAGATAGCATGAAATTAAAACTTCACCTCAGCTGAGGAAACAATATTAGAGAATGCTTCTCTTATGATTGTAATGTCCATTGTTGACGAGTAGCTTACGCTAGTATTCTTTCCATCAGGAGCAACAAACATATGCTCGGGAGAAGTTGATGGGTTGGTTTCTCGATAGCCTCTAGGGCCCTCAATCTATCAATCCAGAAGAAATGATGTACATCCATCTAACAAAGGATATGCCTTATTTTTTAGAAAATCCTAATTAATCAGAAAAATATTAGAAATCCTTGTAACAAACAAAAAATATGAAGCTATTAAGCATCATCTTGATGAACCATTTTTGAATGGCCTCTTGAAGAGTTTGCAGTGACGTTGATGACAAGAAATTTGAGAGTGTCATCAACTTGAGAGCAAAACAAACAACGTCTAACGATCTAGTGTCTTCAGGGTTCGGTGCTGGAATATTGTCATTGACCCTTTTACTCCTCCACCAATCGTATTCCGGGGTTGTCATTGGGTTTGTAGCGAATACCTTCATCCTACGTGCTTGCCTCCAGGCTTTGATTATCTCCCTAACCCTCTTTTTATAATTATGCCCTTCGTAGGTGAATTCCCATTAGGCCAAACCATGTGTCACTGGTATGAACTGCTTTGACTTATATTGCCTTAACATGAGTAGAAGGGCATATCCTATAGCGCCACATATTCCAAGTAAGGGAACCCAGTCAAAATTACCACAATGGTAAAGGATCTCGTCGATAATAAGCCATGATGCCTTCCATTCTACATCCTCTTCTCTGAGATTTTAAAGAACTGCTATCCATTTTTCCCCGAAGATATTTAGTTCTTTCTGCGTTGCTACAAATTCTTTCAAAGGCGAGTAGTCCACTAAGTATGCTTTATACAAAATCCTCTCTTTTTTCCTAAAATGGCTATGAAACCAGACCATCAAAAGCGGTGCACAGCCAATGAACCTGCCTTCGCCTTCTCTCTGATAAGTGATTAGCGATCGAAAGGTCTCTACAAAGATTACCGGGACGGGTGTGACATTCCTACCAAGGCGGTCGAAGAGATCCACAACTGCATCCTCTATATGCCCTAACGCTTTTAGGAAAATAACCAGCTCCTAAATACTTAAAGCGAAAAGGTCAACACGTTTCTTCATATCCGAATGTGCCACTATCAGCTCCTTCAAACTCTTCCAAGTGATGCATTTATTGTCCCCTTTTACCTTGATTCTAGACGTCACCCATTGTTCGCTCATCCCAGTTATATTTATCAACCTCTTTTTAGAAGGGTCGGGACATTCATAGCTCTCGAGTAAACCTTGTCAGCTTGAATCTTCAGGCAACAGATTAGCATAGTGAATTCCTCTACAGTGGGCGTCATGTCAAAACTTCCAAAGGAAAAGCAACTATACGCGGGATTCCAATGCTAAGTGAGAGCCTTAAAAAGATGCTTGTCTATTTTCACCTCAAGCAGATAGGACAAATCTCTATATTCTCTATAAAATAACTGCTTCATTTCATTATTCCATTGACCCCAAATATCCTTTAGCTCTTGCACACTGTTTTGAGTCACATTTACTCGAGTGTGATCCCAAAATTCTGATAAATGACCTTCTATCAAATTATCTCCCTTCTCAAGTTGTCTCCCTTCAGACCATAAACTCATAACCATATTGTCTTCTACTTTATCAAGAAACTCGCTTTCCATGTCAAAGCTTTCTATTTGGTAATCGAGTATGAATCAACACCCTTTCTTGTATGATGATGCAATATGCAAACAAAAGAAAAGAGACAAAACAGAACACATTTACAACATATAATAATGTCAACATACGAGTATATAGCAAAGAACCTAAAAAGATATCTTGGGTAATTGCTAAAAGGTTCGATATAACTCCGTCTAAGGCAAGTACTTACGGCTCACTATATGTGGTTTTAAGTTCTAAAGTAAAGGTACCCAAACCAGCAGATTCCTCGATCCTCACCCATTACAGGCTCAAATGGATGAGTTCGGTTTAGGGGGACACATCTCCCACATGTTTGCACAGAAGTGAAAACTTCACAAAAACAAGGGTACGGATGTAATCCCGAAAGCGATTTACTATCCTGCACGGAGGTGTAGACCTTACGAAGGAGTAATTTCTCGCTTCCACTTAAAAGGGTAA
This sequence comes from Kokia cookei, assembly GCA_039519145.1. NCBI lineage: Eukaryota > Viridiplantae > Streptophyta > Magnoliopsida > Malvales > Malvaceae > Kokia > Kokia cookei. The sequence continues at coordinate 26,056,704 of CM076902.1, forward strand.
TAACATAATGCATATGGATGCATAATTACACTAACAATATCACATAATATAATGTCACACAAAAGATGCCGAGGATCGCATATCAAACAAAATCGAAAGTTTTAAAGTTTTCAAAGATGACCCGAAAATAATCAATTTTGGCTTGACTCTCCTTTATTTTTAAAAAGTATGTCCCCAGCGGAGTCGCCAAGCTATCGAAACCATTTTTAAAAATGCGTTTCAACAATTATTTTAAAATTGAAAAATTGGAGTCACCACCAATCTTTTATTTGGTGTGATTGAATCACCACAAAACTTTTAAAATCTGTTTTGAAAAATATTTTTGGTCTTCGTAATCTAGAAAACAGGTTCGGGAGTCCGTTATGCATGAGGAAGGGTTAGCACCCTCGTACACCCAAAATTGGTACCACATTAATTAATTTCGAGTCTTGATTTGTTAAAACTTTGAAAACTCGAGTAAAATTTAAAATATGATCTTTATCTTTAGAAACTTTGCAAGATTTCAAAGAAAGCCCTTCTTGAGGAAATCTGTCCCCGTGTTTCGAATCTCTATGAGAACTGGAAGTCATGTCCAACACGTTAGGGCACTACGTTATCGGATTTTCAAAACTAAAGGACGTTTTGAAAGATTTTAAAGAGGATATTCGATTGCGTGAATGATACGAAAATCACAGCTCGCACATTAGGGCATGGCTTTTCGAGGTTTTCACACAAAAAATATTGCCTCATTTTGCTTTAAATTTATTTTTATGTGTATTTGAAAACTTGAAATTTCGTATTGAATTTAAAATACGATCCTCGGACACATGACTTATGAGATAGAATGCCCGTTTACTTCGATCCTCGCGAAGAATTGAAGTCGTGACCAACACGTTAGGGCACAACATTCTCTAAATCTTGAAGTTAAAAGGGATTTAAAAACTCGAAAAAGGATATTCGATTCGTGTGAGTTATACGAAAAATCACACTCGACACGTTAGGGCATGATTTCCCGAAGTTTCCACACGAAAAGGATATTGCCTCGGTTTTAAAACAATTTTGAAAACAAATGCGAAATTTTTTATATGAATGAACAGTTAATAATTGAGATTAAAAAACACGAAGCAAAATAATTAGGCAAATAAATGATATACAAAAATAAAAATACGAAATACGAAGGCATAATAATTAAAATTTAAATATAAATATTGAAGAGGAAGAAAAATAAAACAATCGGAGTTGAAAATGAGATTTTTGGTTACCTGAGGGTAAAATGGTAATTTTGAACACTCGGAGGCAAAATGGTAATTTTGGGAAGTTCGGGGTCAAAAACAAAATTTTTAGACATCCGAGGGTAAAATGGTAATTTTGAAAAAATCAGGGTCAAAAATGGAATTTTTGGAAGTTCGAGGCTAAAATGGTAATTTAAAAAAAAATCAGGGTTAAAAATGGAATTTTAGGAAGTTCAAGGGTAAAATGGTAATTTTTTTGGAAAAATCAGGATAAAAAATGGAAATTTTGGAAGTTCGAGGGTAAAATGGTACTTTTTAGAAAAATTGGGGTTAAAATGGAATTTTTGGAAGTTCGAGGGTAAAATGGTAATTTTTGGAAAAATCAAGGTCAAGAGTGGAATTTTGGAAAAGTTCAAGGGTCAAAATATGATTTTTGGACAGTTTAGGGACCTCCAAGGCAATAAAACTAAAACATGGTGACACGTGGTAGCTTTTCAAGTATTCTGAAGTCAAAGGACTAATTTAAAAATCATTTAAAATTTTTGGGCCAATTTTGTAGTAAAATAAAACTTGATTTAAAGGCAAAATTGAAACAAAAATAAAAGTGGAAGGACCAATTGCATAAATAAGCCAAATTAAGGACATGTGGCAACCTCTTGGGCTTTAAAAAAGGCAAAGGATTAAATTGAATAAGAAATGAAATTATTGGGCTAATTTAAAATTAATTAAAAATATAAAAAGGACCTCATTAAAAAAATTAAAAAAAGCGGAAGGACCACCTATACAAATATACTAATTTAAAAAAAAAATGCTGATCCTAGGGGCGGTTCGGGTCGGGTCATGCAAAACGATGCCGTTTTGAGGCTTAAGAGCCTAGACCAAAACGGTATCGTTTTGGTTTCCCTTAAATACTAACTCCCCTCCCCTTTAATTTCATTTTCACCTTTCCTTTTAAAAAAAAAAATCCAAAAACTCTCAAACTCTCTCACCCCCCAATGCCGGCCAAACTTCGGTCCGCATCCGACCGCTGTTCGTCGCACGTAGCCACCATGCACCGTCGCGCGTGGTCGTTTTTTCCCTCCACACGCTGTCCGAGGTAAGCCAATCATGCTTCCCTTCTTCTTCTTCTTTCTTTTTAAAAAAAAAAAACACATCTTTGATTTTCCCTTAAAAAACCTTCTCTTTCCATTTTAAAAAATATTTTGAAATTTCTTTTTAAAGCTCCTTTTTTCTTTTTTAGAAATCTAGATCGGGCTTAGATCTAATAAGATCAAGCCCCGATCTAAGTTCGAAATCTTCCAAGATGCTTCAGATTTGTTCCTTTTTGTTCTGTTTTTTGAAATGTTGTTATCCATTTTTATATTATTTCCTTTTATTTCATTTTTACAAACTCTCTTTTTTTTTGTTCAAATCTCTTCTCTAGAACGCCCTCAAGATCATGGACAGAATTGGAGGGTTTTGTTCGACTCCAGCGATGGCGACATCTCGGGGACACTGGGTGACTCCAACGGTGGTGTGCTCAGGGGAGTACCTTCTTCCCCTTTGTTTTCTTTTTTATTATTATCATTAATATTATAATTATTATTATTAATAATATTATTATTACTGTTATTTATTATAAACATTATTATGCATTCATTGCACTTGGAAATAACCGAAAACAAATAGTAAATGGTAACAGTCAAGTACTTAAGGCATATTAATGTATATTATAAATTCAAAGAATTTAAAAACTTAGTTATGAATGATAATAAATATGTGTTAGGAATACCTAGGTACTTAATGCCTGAGTCTCTGAATCTGACTTGAGTATGATGTTAAATGCTTTGTGTCTATTCCCTTTCGTACTCAATTGCAAAATATCCAATGTAGTAATTTCGACAGTAAACTTGTATATGCTGATCATAAATGTTTCAAAATCTATTTCTTTGTATTGGTTTTTTTCAGAGAACTTGTAACCTTTACAAAAAATTTGAATCTGGCTTTATAGCCTAAAAATTACAATTATTCTAATTTGTCTTACACAACTAAATGCTTGTCTTCTCCTTTGCAGGTGCAGTGGTGGCCGTAGCAGTGGTGGTTGGCAGTCCAAGCTGCTGGTGGTAGCAAGTTGATGATGACGTGGCAACCTCTGGTTGGTTGAGAAGGAGGTGAATGGTGCAAGTGACTTAGGGTTTGGGCCAATGGTGTAATGGGTTAAGTGGAATTGGGTCATTTGTATTTGGGCCCAATTAGGTTTGTAGAAATGGATATTGGGCTTGTAATTAGAAATTTTATAATTGACTTTTATTTTGGGCTTTTTTAATTTAATATTAAGTTTTAAATCGTTTCAAATTTAATTAAATTTAAATTTAAAGCAAATTTAAATTTAAAAATAGAAAATTTTAAATTTAAAAATAAATTTAAAATCAATTTAAACCTAATTTAAAATCAAAAGTTTTTGATCCAGAACTTAGGCCTGGTTAAAATTGGGCTTCAACAATCTACATTGACAATCTCATAATCCCATGTCTTAAAACTTGGGTCCCCCCTTCTTCGCTACTGCATTTTATCATTCTTACGATGTCGTGTTGCTGTGCATAATATCTCCACCCCACACTGTTTCCCTGTCTCTTCTAAGTTGCTTAAACTTCTCATTTTCTTTCTTCTACCCTTTTTAGCTTTTTTGCTTTTGTTTATTTGCTTTCGGTGGGTTTTTCATTTTAATGGAAGATGGATAGTGGGTTTTGGTGTGGAAGCTTGCAGAGGACTTTTGTAACCCCACCTCCGTCGACCTTGTCGACATTTTCAAGCTGTTGAAAGTTCCTTTCAGTGGGCTTGCCAAGCACTGGACCGACGAAATTCCCATCAGAAATGGTCACCTTGGCGCCATGGTCTGGGGTGACATTGCATCGAAAGCTCTTCAGCTCAATGGCAATTAGATTTCAAAACCACCCTTTAGCCCTTACATTCTTTGTTTAGAAATAAAAGAGAAGTGTCACACCCCAATTTCACCTGGCCCAACAAAGCCCAAATAAACCAAACAAAAAATAAAAAACAAAAATATTAATACTCCAAGTCCATTTACAAATTAAAAATTAAAATACCCAAATACACCTAAAAGCCCAAAATTCAAAACCTATTAAATCCTAACCTATTTACAAACCCATTTATCCACAAGCCTAAACACACAAAGCCCCTAAACTTAAAAATTTTAAGGAAACCCTAAAACTTTATTCCCCCTCTTTGACGTCGCTTGTGTCCACGTCAGCTACCACATCATCTTACATGCTCGAAGCCTTTTGACCCCTCTGTTTCCCTTTTACATTGAAATGACAAGGCCATATCGTCGTTGATCAGAGAAGCCTCCATCGTTGATGTGAAAAAGGACTTGCAAACATTGAAGAAGAGATTAGATAAAAAATATAATAGATTTTAATTTATTGGGGCTATAAAGAGCCCCAACTATCGATTGTAAATTTTTATGGATTCAATAGAAAAAAAGAAAAATTTCAAGTTAAAAAATATTTATGTATTTTATTTTATATTTCGAAAATAAAAATAAATATATCTAGGGTTTAAAAATCTTACCTCTCTCGGTCTTTCGCAATCGAAGGGAGATCCACTTCTCAAAACGGAAGCCCTTCGAACCATCCATTCTTGGAGAGACTCTGACGAAGAAGAAATAACCAAAAAATGCTTTGAAACCATAAAAATCCTTAGGAATCGAGAGGTTTTTCATGCTTTTTTGGGTCTTCGTTGGTTTTTTAAGGTTTTGACATCGGATCTATATCTTAGAGTCAAAAAGGGTTGAAACGAACCCTTTTTCCTAACTTCCAGCCACTAGAGGAGGTAGACATCGTCGCCGATAATCAGTGGTTGACGATGATTCTTTGTTGGAGTGGAAGGTTGAACATGGGGTTCGATGCAGAGGAAAAAAGGGTTTTCAAAGTTTTTTTTTAAATAGGTGTTGAAAATGAATTTTGAAACAAAATTTTAGCTTTTATAAAGATCCTATACGATGTCGTTTAGGGCCTGATTCAATGGCCCTAAAACGACATCGTTTTGACAACGACCTAAATCAAAATCGACTCACCAAAGAGGATCTGCGTTTTTTTAATTGGTTTAATTATTTTCACGGTCCTACCACATTTTTCCTGGTTTTCAATCTCTTCTTTGTTTGATTTTTTAATTTATTTTTATTTTACCCCGAAATTTGCTCCCTTTTACATCTAAGTTCTTTGACCTTGTGTGTATTCAGAGGCGACAAGTGTATGGGACTTGAGGTTATTACCCAATCAATCCCTGACCTTTTTCAAATCTAAGATTTAAGCCTCGAATCTTCCATTTTTTTTAATTTTTACTTGAAATTTTATTTTTGTCTTAATTTTACCCTTCAAATTTTTTTCTCTTTTAAAATTTTTCCTTTATTTCTATTTTTAAATTAAGTCCTATTTTTTTTTATTTTTCTTAAACTTTAATATTCATATTTTATTTTCTATTCATTTAATCCTCCAAATCATTATTTATTTAAGCTTGATATTTGATTTGCACTTAATATTTTGATGTCTTTTTTAATTTTGCAATTTTTTGTGTAAACGTATATTTATCCATCTTTTGCAAAAGAAAAAACTTTAACAAAATAAATTGTATTTCGTTTGTTTAAGATTTATAAATTTTAAAAAAAAAGACAATGTTCTTTTATTTCAAGATATTCAAGAAATTGTGACCTAACGTATTGGATATGATTTTTCTTTGAATCTAAATAATAGACTATCCTATTTAATATCAATAAATGTTCAATGTTCTTTTATTTAGGGAACTCGATAAATTGTGCTCAAATGTACTGGGTATGATTTTTCTTTGAACCTAAATAATTGAACACCCTATTTAAAATCGATAAATGACCTTTGTTCTTCAAAAATTCGAAAATATTATGCCTTAACTTACTGGGCATGATTTTTCTCTATTAATTCGAAATGAAAGGACATTTCTTCACAAAATTTTTTGGATAGAATTAAAACATCTCATTCATTTATACATTTAGGGATTGCAATTTAAATTTTTGTCGAGTTTTCAAATTTTCAACAATCAAGACATTAAATAATCAACTAGGTACCAATTTTGGGCATGTGAGGGTGCTAATCCTTCCTCACACGTTACCGACTCCCAAACCTATTTTTTGGATTTTGAAGTCCAAAACTTTTGTTTAAATAAACTTAAGTATTTTACAGTGATCCAATCATACCAAATTTAAAAAGATTGGCGTCGACTCCATTTTTGATTTTAAAATAAAATTCGAGATTTTTTTGAAAAAAATGATTTCTATAGCTTGGCGATTCCACTGGGTACAAATAAGGCAATTCAACCGTGAGTCGATTATTTTTTGTCTTTTGTTTGAAAATTAAGAATTTAGATTAAATTTAATTTGCGATCCTTTCTTGCATTTAGTGTTCATATGTTTGATTTAAATAAATTTGTTTATTGATTTGTTTTTGGGTCGAAGGAGAGGGTTTTCCATGCATTAATTGATTGGTTACTTTACCCTTTTATGTGAATGTGAGAAGCTACTCCTTCGTGAGGTCTTCACCTCCGTGCAAGATGATGGATCGCTTTCGGGAATACATTTGTATCTATGTTTTCATGAAGTTTTCACTTCCATGCAAACATATGAGAAATGTATCCCCCTGAACTGAACTCGTTCGTATGAGCCTATAATGGGCGAGGATCAAGGAATCTGTCGGTTTAGGTATCCTTACTTTAAAACTTAAACCGCATATAGTCGATCCTAGAAGCCCACCCTAAGATGGATCATGCCGAACCTTTAGCGATCACACAAATATAGGAGAGAGATGCGCTTTTATACTCTAATTTTTGCTTTTAGTTGCAATTTACTGTTAAATATTCTGTGATGATTATACTGACTTGTCTTTTGTTGTTTTCCTTGCATTATCATTCTAGGAAAAGTGTTGATTTGTACTCGATTACCAAATAGAGAGCTTAGCATGGAAAATGAGTTTCTTAATAGAGTAGAAGATAATATGGCTGTGTGCATATGGGCGGGAAAGATTGTGAAAAAGGAGACAATTTGTTAGAGGGGCACGTATCAGAATTTTGGGATTATACCCGAGTAAAAGTGATCCAAAATAGTTTGGAAGAGTTAAAGGACCTCTGGGATAAATAGGATGATGAGATAAAGCAAATGTTCTATAGGCAATGTGGAGATCTACCATACTTACTAGTAGTTAAGGTAGACAAGTATCTTTTCTGAGCTCTCACTCAACATTGGAATCCCGCATACAACTGCTTTACCTTCGAGAATCTTGACATGATGCCCACGGTGGAGGAATACATTACATTGCTCTGTTGCCCCAAGATTCAAGTTGACAAGGTATATTCGAGGTTTGTTTATGTCCCAACCTTTTTGAAAAGATTTATTAACATAATCGGAATGAGCGAGCAATGAGTTATAGCTCAAATCAAAGTGAAAGGAGATAACAAGTGTATTACTTGGAAAAACCTACGAGATTTGATCCTAGTACACCCAGATGTGAAGAAACACATCGACATTTTTGCTTTGAGTATATATCGGTTGGTCATCTTCCCAAAAGCATTGGGACATATAAAAGATGTAGTTACTAGCTTATTCGATCAACTTAGTAATAGAGTCACATCGGTCCAAGAAATCCTAGTTGAGACCTTCTGATCGTTAAACGCATGCCAAAGAGAAGGAGAGGGGAGATTCATCAGCTGTGCACCACTCTTGCTGGTTTGGTTTCACAATTATTTTTGGAAGATAGAAAAATTTTCATATCGAGTGTTCTCCACTAATTGCTCGCCATTAAAGGAATTCATAGTTACCAAAGACAAGAAAGTATATTTGAGGAAAATAGATAGGCATCATTCAAAGTCTCCAGGACAAAGACGTTGAGTGGCAGGCACCTTGGTTAACTTCTGATGAGATCCTCTACCGGTGTGGCAGTTTTGATTAGATTCCTTTACTTCAAGTGTGGGGAGTTGTAGGATATGCTCCTTTACTCGTGCTAAGGCAATATAGGATGAGGCAGTTTATCCTAACTACACAAGGATTGACCCATTGCGAGTTCACGTACAAAGGAGACAACTATAAGAAAAAGGTCAGGAAGATATCAAATGCATGGAATCAAGTGCATAGAATGAAGGTGTTCACTGCAAACCTGATAAAAACACTAGAATATGATTTGTGGAGAAATAAAAGAGTCAACGAAAATATACCTGTACTAAATCTTGAAGACATTCGAACGATAGAAGAGCATCTGCAAGTGATTGCATTAGAGTTGGATATTATAAAACAAGATTTTGAGAGGAAAAGGTTGGAATTTAGGAAGAGGATAGAGACTCTAGAAGAAGAAAAAATCAGCTAGGATTGGATGTTGACATTCAAAGATTAAAGGCTGAAAAGTTGAGGAAGGGCAAGAATAAAGATGAAGAAGACTTAGATAGTTTGAAGAAGGATTACAAGAAACTCTATCTATCAATGAGAACTGTGGGGTTAGGGAAAACATCGGGTCAATGGCAATAGGAAATTCAAGAGCAAAAGATCGAGCGGATTAATGGAAAAGGAAATTCCAAGATGGTCAACCTCAAAAGAACGCTATAAAAGGAGAATTACTGGAAAGTCAAGTTGAGAAGGCTGAGCTGAAAGCCCAAATAGTCGAGCTAGAAGAGTTTCTACATAGACATCACAATCGGAATTTTGTTACAGAACTTTAAGCGAGCCAGACACAAAACGAGGAATTGAAGAAAAGGGTAGAAGAACTTGAGGCTTCGTTACAAAATTATGAGATAAGGATTGAGATTCTAGAAAGGACATTGGAAATGAATGAAGGACAATTCCAACTCACTCGAAGACAAGTTAGTGATAGATATTACATCATGGGTGAAACCTTTACTCAAGTACGAGAAGTAGCCGATCACCTGTAATCATTGGCCGTTCAAGCTGATGTGGTAAGTCTGAAGTATGAACCGGAGTCAGATAGGGGTCAGAAGTTAGCTGGGCTTCTTAGGAAGATCAAAACGTTGAGCATTAGGGCAAAACCATATATGTAAACTATATCTATGTAAAGGAATTTGTTTTCTAGTGAAGTTATTCTAATAGAGTTGAATTAAGAATCAATACCTTTCTTACATTGCATACATGCATTCATTAGCATTGCATTTTTAGATGCATTCAATTTTAACACAATATCCCTAATTAATTAAAATTTCAATAGTTATATTAGAAATCATTGAGAACTCACATCTCGCAAAGTTATGAACCAAAGAATCAAATTATTAGAACAAATTTAAAAGGAAATACAAGAGCAAATATAGGCACAACTGCAAGACTAATTGGTAAAGGTGCAGTAGGACATGAAAGACCAAATTATAGAGTCTCAAAAGAGCATCATAAGTGTGATGACTTAGCTGCTAAGAGAAGGGGCTGATAAAGGAAAAAGTCCCCTCGTTAGTCTAGGGGAGGAAAGTGAGGAGCCTAGATACCTCCTAGGCTATACTTCCGCGCACATCCAAGCGCCGCAGGAGACATACTCACGTGTGCTAACAGGGACAATAAGAGCATAATAACATCCGGGTGGCATATCAGGGCCTACAAACTACCAAATGGGATCTTGCTCCAATCTTGGAGACAATGTAGCCAACCCTATCGCCCCCGACCTAGATGATATGGAGGAGATGAAAAGAGCAAGGCTTGAGATCCCTAAACAACTAGAGGACCGATACAAATGGTTGGAAGAGAAAATTAAAGCAATAGAAGGTGTTGATACGTTCTGCGAGATTGATGCTAAGGAGCTATGCCTAGTCCTGAACCTAGTGCTCCCACCAAAGTTCAAAACGCCCGACTTCGATAAATACAATGGGACCAATTGTCCCGAGGTCCACATCATCATGTTCTGTAGAAATATGACTAGGCACATCAATAATGATAGTTATTAATCCACTGTTTCTAGCATAGTCTAGCGGGATCTGTCGCGAAATGGTACAATCAGCTGAGCCGTGCCAAAATAGGCTCGTGGAAAGATTTCGTGCAAGCATTTATGAAGTAATGTAGTCATGTAACTGACATGACACCTGATAGATTGACTCTATAGAGAATGGAGAAGAAGTCAAACGAAAGCTTCCGACAATATGCCCAAAGGTGGAGGGACATAGCAACGTAAGTACAACCACCTTTTCGACCTCTTCAAAGTAATGCTCAAAACATACCTACTACTCTAAGCCCGAGAGTAGTAAGGATTTTGTAAAAGGGCACATTACAATTATCAATTATTTTAACAAAAATTTCATTTCTTATTTCATTTCGTAATTTTATTTATTTTTGAAAAATATTTTATAATTACAATTAACCATTCTTTAATTCATTTATTCTTGTTAAATTTGACATATGTTTTTGTTATTGTCAAAATGTTCTCTTCATTCATACTCTTACCACACAATCAATCATTCTTACATTTATTTGTTTCTTTGAATATCCTTTTTATCCCTTTAATAGGTTCTTTGATATCAATAATGTAAGTGACACCATTGTTGACTTGGAGCCTCCTTTTGAGCAAGATATGTGTTCATAGGAATCTCAGGACTTTGAAGAGAACCAATATTGTAACTTGTCTCCCGATTTGTTAAGAATGGTAGAACAAGATGAAAAAAAATCTTGCCTCATAAGGAGTCAATGAAAGTCCTGAGCCTGAGAAAAGAAGAAGAAAAGAAGGAAGTAAAAATTGGAACAAGCATATCTGCAGAAATAAAAAAAAGTATCTTATTGAGCTGCTCTAAGAGTTTAAAGATGATTTTGCATTGTCTTATCAGGATATGCCTGGGTTAAACAATGATATTGTGGTACACAGACTCCTCGTAAAGGAAGATTGTAAACCTATTCAATAGAAGCTTTGAAGGATGAGACTTGACGTACTATTAAAGATAAAAGAAGAGGTCAAAAAGTAGTTTGACGCCAGTTTCCTCTAGGTGGTCAAGTATTCAGAATGGATAGCTAATGTAGTCCATGTCCCTAAGAAAGATGGGAAGGTGTAAATGTGTGTCGATTATCGAGATTTAAATAAAACAAACCCAAAAGATAACTTCCTATTGCCTCATATTGATACCTTAGTTGATAAGACGACGGGTTGTTCATTGTTCTCCTTCATGGGTGGTTTCTTTGGGTACAACCAAATAAGGATAGATCTTGAAGACATGGAGTAGACTACCTTTATCACAATGTGGGAGACATTTTATTATAAAGTGATGTTGTTTGGAGTTAAGAATGCGGAGATAACATATCAATAAGCTATGATGACCTTGTTTCATGATATGATGCATAAGGAGATCGAGGTTTACATTGATGTTATGATTGGGAAATTTAAAACTGGGGAAGAACATGTGAACGTCCTAATGAAACTGTTCTTAAGCATGAAAAAATATCAGCTAAAGTTGAACCTTGCCAAATGCACTTTTGGAGCTACTTCAAGCAAATTGTTAAGCTTCGTGGTCAGCAAGAGGGGGATTGAAATTGACTCAGACAAAGTCAAAGCCATTTAGGAGTTACCACCACCCTGTACTCAGAAAGAAGTTCGAGGTTTCTTAGGGAGATTGAATTACATTGCGCGGTTTATTTCATAGTTAACTTAGAAGTGTGATCCAAACTTTCGTCTTCCTAAGAAACATAACCCAGGTGTGTGGGACGAGGAATGCCAAAAGACTTTTGACAAAATCAAACACTAATTATCAAATACCCTGATTCTAGTATCACCAAGCCCTAATAGACATTTGGTCTTGTACCTAGCAGTATTCGAGAACTCTATGGGATGTGTACTAGGCCAACATGATGAGTCTGAAAGAAAAGAATAAGCAATATATTACCTCAGTAAAAAGTTCACTGACTTTGAAACTAGATATTCACAAATTGAGAAGTTATGTTGCACTTTGGTTTGGACCACCTGAAGATTAAGGCAATATATGTTGTATCACACAACTTGGTTGATCTCGAAATTCAATCCCATAAAATACATGATAGAGTCAACCATAGGAAATGGAAGAATGGCTAGATGTCAAATCCTACTCTCCAAATTTGATGTAGTCCATGTAAACCAGAAAGCAGTAAAGGAAAGCACGATAATAGCTTTTCTAGCGAGGAAAGCTCTAGAGGATTATGAACCGTTGAATTTTGATTTCCCGAATGAAGACCTAATGTACATTGCAACCACTGAAGAAGGAGCTCTAAAAGAACATCCTTAGAGGGTAAATTTTGACGGTGCCTCGAATGCAACAGGTAATGGAATTGGGGCAGTCTTGGTATCTTAAGAAGGTTACCATTATCCTTTCACTAGCAAGCTCCACTTCGACTGTACAAATAACATGTCTGAATATGAAGCGTGTATCATGGGAATCCGTTCAACTATAAAATGAGAGATCAAAATTATAGAAGTATACGAGGATTCTGCTTTGGTAATCTACCAACTCAAGAGATAATGAGAAACAAAAGATTCCAAGTTAGTTGATTATTGGAAGTTGGTTCTTGAGTTAATCAAAGAGTTTGATGACATTACATTCCATTATCTCTCACGAGATGAAAACCAGATGGCTAACACTTTGGCTACTCTTGCCTCAATGATTTAAGTAAATAAGCTAGATGATGTAAAGCCTATTCAAATGAGTATTTACAAAATTCCTGCCCACTATTGCAACATCGAGGAAGAAAAAAGGGATGACCATCCTTGGTACAAGACATCTTACATTATGTAAAGGTCGCAAGTACATAGAGCAAGCTACCGAGAATGATAAACAAACATTGAGAAGGCTAGCAATTGATTATGTCTTAGATGAAGAAATCTTGTATAAAAGGAGAAAGGATCAGATGTTACTAAGATGTGTTGATGCTAGAAAAATCCTGGAAGAAGTTCATGAGGGTGTTTGTGAGGCATGCCAATGGTTTCACAATTGCCCGAAAAATAATGAGATTTGGTTACTATTGGTTCACTATGGAAGGTGACTGCATCAAATATGACAAGAGGTCTCACAAATGCTACATCTATGGAGAAAAGATCCATGTACCGCCTTCACCTCTTCATGTCATGACTTTTCCATGGTTTTTTTCTATATGGGGCATGGACATCATTAGACCAATTTCGCATAAGGCTTTCAATGGACACTAGTTCATCTTCATGGTCATCGATTACTTTACCACATGGGTAGAAGCTGCTTCCTACGCCAATGTTACAAAAACTGTAGTGAGCAAATTCCTGAAAAGAGAGATCATATGTCAATATGGGACGCCAGAAAAGATTATATTTAACAATGCTTTGAATTTGAACAACAGTACGATAGCGGAGGTCTGTAGTCAATTCAACATCAAACATCATAATTCATCTCCTTATCGCCCAAAGATGAATGGGGCAAGGTAGCCAACAAGAACATCAAGACGATTGTCGGGAAAATGACAGAGGCCTAAAAGGATTAGCACGAGAAGTTACCATTCGCCCTTTATGCTTATAGAACTTATACTGGGGCAACACCGTTCTCATTAGTTTATAGGTTGAAAATAGTTTTACCTATTAAAGTGGAGATTCCTTCTCTCTGAGTCTTGTCAAAACCGAAATTAGATGAGGCAAAATAGATCCAATCCATATACGATCAATTGAATTTGTTCGAAGAAAAGAGATTGAAAGCTGTCCATCATGGTCAGATGTACTAGAAACGAATGATATGAGCTTACAACAAAAAGCTCTACCCCAAAGAATTTCATGAGGGAATTTGGCTTTAAATAAGATACTTCCCATACAAAAGGAATTTTGAGGAAAATGGACCCAATTGGGAAGGACCTTATGTGGTGAAGAAAGCCTTCTCTAGAGGAGCTCTCATTCTGATTGAAATGGATGGCAAAGAGCTATACAATTTCGTCAATTCAAACTCGGTGAAGAAATAGTTCACCTAAAAAAAAGGAAAGGTCAAGATGAAAACCCGCAAAGGGCATTTTAAAACCAAAAGGGTTTTAGCTAAAAAGTCGAAAAGAGCGACTTGAATTTGGAACAAAGAATGAACTTATAATGGTCGTTTCCCTCAAAAGTAACTAAGTTTACATCTTGGGGCATCGACGAAGCACTTAGGTTTCCTAAATACATATCATGCTCAAAGTGATCCTCATCAAGTCTGCTCGGGAAGCTCATACATTGATATCTAGGACACTTAATAAGTTTACATCTTGGGCCATCGACGAAGCACTTAGGTTTCCTAAATACATATCATGCTCAAAGTGATCCTCATCAAGTCTGCTCGGGAAGCTCATACATTGATATCTAGGACACTTAATTTCGTTCATGTTGTACTTGGTAATTTTCTTGACCAATGTTTTCCATTTTCAACCTTTTCTTTCATTCAAGCTTTGTCTCCAATAAAATTCAACTTCATCCATCTTATGACTTTGTCTAAGCATTGTTGCATTGAAATAATAGATAATGGATTAACGTGATAAAACATACAAAGATTTTTTTTTGTATCACTCTGGGAGATTCCTAAATGGTATAAGGACCTGAAACAGGACAACTAGTTGGAAAGAACCACACCTAAAGGATGGAAAGTTCCCCGAAGCAAGTAGTTCAAATAATGATCACGCCATTGATTTTATGTAAAAAAATACCAAACTTGAAAGGAGGACATGGTAACACCTCAGTGATAAGACTTAGACGATCGATGAACCATGTCGACCTAAAGATTAAAAAACAAAATCATTCTCAAAGATGACATTTTTCCATTCATCATTCACACCCATCTAGTTAGGAGCATTTGATCCACTTCGATCATAGCATCCTAAGTGCATGGAAAAAATGCCAAAGAAGCATATTATACATGTCTCACTCCCCAAAAAATAGCGTGATGAACCAAAAAAATAGCAAATCTTATATCCCTGATGTTATAGTGGATCATATTAAAGCTACAGTAGCAAATTTTTATCTCTCTGAAGTTGCAGTAGAGCAAGGCAAAGCTACAATCCAATCTCTTACCCGACTATGGGGCAGATTGAAGTCATCCAATCTTTTACCCTAACTAGAGGGTAGATTGAAGACACAATCCAATCTTTTACCCTAACTAGAGAGTAGATTGAAGACACCATCCAATTTTTCCCCTAACCATGGGGTAGATTAAAGCTATTCAATCTTTTACCCTAACCAGAGAGCAAATTGAAGACACCATCCAATCTTTTACCCTAACCAGAAGGCAGATTGAAGACATCATCCAATCTCTTACCCCGATCATAGGACAGATTGAAGCATCCAATCTTTTACCCTAACTAGAGGGTAGATTGAAGACACCATCCAATCTCTTACCCCGACCATGGGACAGATTGAAGCCATCCAATTATTTACTCTAATCAAAGGGCAGATTAAAGACACCATCCGATCTTTTACCCATTCAGTGGGTAGATTGAAGATAGGTTACGAAGAAAAGACAAGATTTAGCAGGACTGGATGAAATCGGTCCTCTTTGGAGTCTTTGATCCATTCCCATTACAAGATAATAAGCAACTGTAACACCCCAATTTCACCTGACCTAACAAAGCCCAAATAAACCAAACAAAAAATAAGAACACAAAAATATCAATACTCCAAGTCCATTTACAAATTAAAAATAAAAATACCCGAATACACCTAAAAGCCCAAAATTCAAAACCCACTAAATCCTAACCCATTTACAAACCCAAACCCATTTATCCACAAGCCCAAACACACAAAGCCCCAAAACTTAAAAATTTTAAGGAAACCATAAAACCCTAATCCCCTCTTCGACATCGTGGCCACGTCAATTGACATATCATTGCACATGCCTCGAAGCCTTCTGATCCTTCTATTCCCCTTTGCATCGAAATGGCAAGGCCATGTCGTCGTTACTCGGAGAAGAATATGCCGTTAACGCGAAAAAGGACCTGCAAATAGAGAAGAGATTAGATAAAAAATATAATATATTATAATTTATTGGGGCTATAAAGAGCTCCACCTACTGATTGTAAATTTTTACGGATTCAATAGAAAAAAAAGAAAAATTTCAAGGTAAAAAATATTTGTGTATTTTATTTTATATTTCAAAAATAAAAATAAATAGATCTAGGGTTTTAAAATATTACCTTTCTCAGTCTTCCACCGTCGAAGGGAGATCCACTTCTCAAAACATAAGCCCTCCGAACTATCCGTGTTCGTGTAGGGACTCCGACGAAGAAGAAATAATCATAAAACGCTTTGAAACCCTAAAAATCCCTAAGAGCCAAGAGGTTTTTCATGCTTTTTCAGGTTTTGGTTGGTTTTTTCAAGGTTTGAAACATACCCGTTTTCCTAACTTTCGACCATCTAAGGTCACGGACATTGTTGTTGATGATTGGTAGCCGACAGTAATTCTTCATCGGAGTGAAAGGTCAGATATGGGGTTTGAGGGAGAGGAAAAAAGGGTTTTTCAAAGTTTTTTTAAAAGTAGTGTTGAAAATGAATTTTGAAACAAAATTTTAGCTTTTATAAAGACCATATACGACATAGTTTAGGGCTTGATTCAGTGGCCCTAAAACGATATCGTGTTGACGTAGACCTGAATACGATCCGACCCACCAAAGAGGTTCAGCGTGTTTTTTAATTGGTTTAACTACTTTCGCGGTCCTTTCGCATTTTTTTTGGTTGTCAATCTCGTCCTTTGTTTGATTTTTAATTTTTTTTTATTTTACTCTGAAATTTGCTCCCTTTTACATCCAGGTCATCTGACCTTGGGTGTATTCGGAGGTGACAAGTGTATGGGACTTGGGGTTATTACCCAATCAATCCCTGACCTTTTTCAAATCTAAGATTTAAGCCCCGAATCTTCCTTTTTTTTAATGTTTACTTGATATTTTATTTTAGTCTTAATTTTACCCTTCAAATTTTTTTCTCTTTTCAAAATTTTCATTTATTTCTTTTTTTTTTTTTAAATTAAGTCTTGTTATTATTATTTTTTAACTTTAATCTTCATATTTTATTTTCTATTCATTTAATCCTCCAAATCATTATTTATTTAAGCTTGATATTTGATTTCCACTTAACATTTTAATGTCATTTTTAATTTTGCCATTTTTTCTGTAAATGTATATTCATCGATCTTTTGCAAAAGAAAAACTTTAACAAAATAAATTGTATTTCGTTTTTTTTAAATTCGTATTTTTTTAAAAAAAGGCAATGTTGTTTTATTTTAGGGAATTCGAGAAATTATGCCCTATTTTTTGAAATTCAAAAAATGGGTTCAGGTGTCAGTTACGTATGAGGAAGGATTAGCACCCTCTGTATGCAATGATTTGGTCTAATGAATTCGTCCATTTAGATTGGATCCATTTGAGATAATGCGAAATAAAAAATAAAAGGAAGAGACGAAATCATTCCAAAAAAACCGTTTTTGAATTTTTGGTGCGGAACAAAAAAAATGAATTGAATTGAAAGTTGGGTCGAGTGAATAAATGGATAGAGCGCTACGGCCCCAATTAGAGGGAAACAAAAAGTAACGAGCTTCTGTTCTCAATTTGAATGATTACCCGATCTAATTAAACGTTAAAAATAAATTAGTGCCTAATGGTGTAAAGGTTTTTCTCATGAGTAAATTATCGATTTTTTTATGAGTCCTAATTATTATTATTAGGCATTCCCTTTATGGGTTAGCCATACACGCCCAGAATTGGTACCATGTTAATTACTTTTGGGTCTTGGTTTGTAAAAACTTTGAAAACTAGAATAAAACTTAAAACACGATCTTTTATCTTAAGAAAACTTCGTGTGATTTTCAAAAATCCTATTTGAGGAAAGTCGTCGTGTGTTTTGAATTTCTAGGAGAACTGGAGGTCGTGTCCAACACATTAGGGCACTATGTTCTCGAACTTTCGAAATTGAAGGACGGTTTGGAAGACTTTTAAAGAGGATATTCAATTATGTGAATTATACAAAAATCACACCTAGCACGTTAGAGCATGGTTTTTTGAAGTTTTCACACGAAAAGATATTGCCTCGTTTTGCTTTAAAATTATTTGTATACATATATATATTTTTTGAGAACTCAAAATTTCGTGTTGAGTTTAAAATACGATCCTCAAACACATGACTTAAAAATATTTGAAGGATGCTCGTTTGCTTCGATTTTCCTGGAGAATTGAAGCCGTGACCAACACGTTAGGGCACGATGTTCTCGGAATCTCAAAGTTAAAAGGCATTTAAAAACTTGGAAAAGGATATTCGATTCACGTGAGTTATACGAAAAATCACACCCGACATGTTAGAGCATGATTTCTTGAAGTTTCCATACGAAAAGGACATTACCTCAGTTTTAAAGGTTTATGAAAATAATTTTGAAAAAATATGTAATTTTAAATATGAATGAGAAGGTAAATAATACACAAAAATCAAAAACTATTAGAATATAAAATACGAAAGAATAATAATTAAAATCTAAACATAAATATTGAAGAGAAAGAAAAGCAAAACAAACGGGATTTAATGTAATTTTTGGATGCTCGAGGGTAAAAATGTAATTTTTGTGAAGTTCGGGGTCAAAAATGTAAATTTTGAAAGTTCGAGGTCAAAACTGAATTTTTTGGTCATTCGAGGGTAAAATGGAGATTTTTGAGAAGTTCGAGGTCAAAATGGTATTTTTTGACATCCGGGGTAAAATGGTAATTTTTGGAAAGTTCGAGATCAAAAAAGGATTTTTTGGACATCCGAGGGTAAAATGGTAATTTTGGAAAGTTCGGGGGGAAAAAATGTGATTTTTGGAAGGTTCGAGGTTCAAAATGTAATTTTTGGAAGTTCGTGTGTAAAAATGTGATTTTTGGAAATTCGGGGACAAAAATGTAATTTTTATGAAGTTCAGGGGTCAAAATATGATTTTTAGATAGTTCAAGGACTTCCTAGGTAATAAAACCAAAAAGGGTGACACGTGGTAACTTCTCAGGCATTTTGAAGTCGAAGGACTTATTTGAAAATCATTTACAATTTTTGGGCCAATTTTATAATTAAACAGAACTTGATTTAAGGATGAAATTAAAACAAAAATAGAAAGGGAGGGACTAAATGCACAAATAACCCAAAAAATGACACGTGGTAGTCTTCCTGAGCTTTCAAAAGGTCAAAGGATTAGAATGCAAATGAAATAAAATTAATGGGCAAATTTAAAATTAATTGAAAATTGTGTTAAGGATGAAATTGAAATGATAAAAATGCGGAAGGACCAATTGTACAAAAAACCCAAAAGTTAAAAACAGGCGGATCCTAGTGAATGGTGTGGGTTGGGTCGGACAGGTCATGGGTTATGAGGTGAAACGGCACCATTTTTGGGTTCAAAATGTTGAATGCCGAAATGACATCATTCCAGCATGCTTTTTAAACCAATTTTCTATAAAAAAAAATCTCATTTCCTTTCATTCCTTTCAAAAAATTTCTTTCTTTCCTTTTCTCTCAAAATCCCCCATGTCCGATCAACGCCAGGCCGTTTAGCTGCCATGACCCACCGAGCATCCGTCACTGTCCATTTTCCTCCGGTGCCACGCGCTGCCGTCTGGTATGTAAAATCTCTTCCTTGCCTTCTCTTTTCTTTCTTAAAAACCAATTTTGATATTTTCTCCTTTAAAAAAACTTCTCTTTTCATTTCTTTAAAACGGTTTTGATTTCTTCTTTAAAAACTTTTCTCTTTTCGTTCTGTAAAAAAAGTTTTGATTTTTCTTTTAAAACTCCCTTCTCTTTTCAGATCTGTTCCTATTTTTTTTTTTCCTTTTTATTCGGAATAAGTTATTTGTTTTTTTAGTTTTAATTCATTTGGTGTTTCCTTTGTAGATCCAGTCCACGATGAGACAAAGGCAACGCTTGAAAATGACCTCGGCATGAGTCCGACGGCGGCGGCACCATCCAAGGGGTATGCTTTCTGACCTTTTCATTTTTTTATTTTTTATTTATTATTATTAATATTATTATTATTACTAATGTTATTTAGTAAATACGTTTTGAAAATAAAAAGAAATAAATGACAACAGTGGGGGTATTGAATACATGTATTAATGCATACACAAAATATAAACGTTTTTTATTTCAAATGTTAAAATAATAAATAGGCAATAAGCATGCGTGAATTTAAAACCTATACCTGGCAATCTGCTCTTTGCTGGCTATTAATGGCTTCTTATTTTTTATTTGCAAGTGCTTCGAAAATCTGTTCTCTTATATTGATTTGTAATGTTCAAACAAAAACCAAGTCAGTATCCTCCATTACAAATGTTTGAATATGCTTTTAAAGCCTAAATTACAATCATTACAATTTGTTTCTTGCCATTAAATTGTTATCAATTCTTCTTTTGCAGGTTCGATTGTGGTGGCTATGGCAGATGGGCAGTGCAGAGGCAAGTTGCTAGTGGTCGGTGCTGCTGGCACTGATGTGGCAACCTCTGGTTGGACATGGAAGAGGTGATGGCAGCAGAAGTTGGGGTGGCAGAAGTTTAGCTACCAGATTAGGGTTTGACTTTGTTTTAGGCCATTTGGGCTTGTCTGGTTTAATTTGTAATTGGGCCTAGGTTTTGGGTCTGTAAGATGGGTTGTTTTGGGTCAACTGATATTGGATCCAATTGGACTTGTATTTGGACATTTGTATGTGGACCTTTACATTTGGGCTTTCATCATTTAAATTTAGAATAATTTTAAATTTAAAAATAAATTTAAACTTATATTAAATTTAAACTTAAAACAAATTTAAATTTAACATAAATTTAAATTTAAAGTAAACTTAATCTTAAAATAAAATTTAAAAAATGGGTTTAGTTTTGCCCGGTCAAAATTGGGCTTCAACAGTTGCCCCTCTTTACTCGTTGCTATGTAATAGGAACGGAGCAAAGACCAAAAGAAGGCCCAATTTTGTCAAGTCTCATTTTTCCGATGCTATTTCTTCAATTGACCCACCTTTTGCTTTATTGACCGTTCGATTTTGCCACATCTGCTTCTCTACCTTCAGCGTTATGATTCCATCTTGCCCTAAGGCAATTTCAAAAAGACAAAATTTGCTACTATAGCTTCATTTGATTTGCTTGCAACTTCAATGGTTTGGTGTTATTGATTTGGTCTACTTCTCAGTATCTCATCAAAAAGATGACCGCATCACTTGTGTTGATCCACTTCTCTGTGTCGCATCAGGAAGACGAATTTGGTTCACTTCTCTGTATCTCATCAGGAAGGTAACCGCTTTACTGCTTCGACCTGCTTCTCAGTATCTCATCAGGAAGTTGGGGTTTGAAGATTTGCTCACTTTGAGCCTGACTTCATTGATTTGGTCTACTTCTCAGTATCTCATCAGGAAGATGACCGCATCACTTGTTTTAATCCGCTTCTCTATATCTCATCAGGAAGACGATTTTGGTCCACTTCTCAGTATTTCATCAGGAAGCTAACCATTTTAATGCTTCGACCTGCTTCTCAGTATCTCATCAGGAAGCTGGGGTTCGAAGATTTGCTCACTTTGAACTTGGCTTCATTGATTTGGTCTTCTTCTCAGTATCTCATTAGAAAGATGACCGCATCACTTGTTTCAATCCGCTTCTATGTATCTCATCAAGACGATGAATTTGGTCCACTTCTCAGTATCTCATCAGGAAGCTAACCATTTTATTGCTTCGACCTGCTTCTCAGTATCTCATCAAGAAGCTGGGGTTCAAAGATTTGCTCACTTTGAGCTTGGCTTCATTGATTTGGTCTTCTTCTCAGTATCTAATCAAGAAGATGACCGCATCACTTGTTTCAATCCACTTCTCTGTATCTCATCAAGAAGACAATTTTGGTCCACTTCTCAGTATCTCATCAGGAAGTTAACCATTTTATTGCTTCGATGTGCTTCTCAGTATCTCATCAAGAAGCTAGGGTTCAAAGATTTGCTCATTTTGAGCTTGACTTCATTGATTTGGTCTCTCTTTTCAGTATCTCATTAGGAAGATGACCGCATCACTTGTTTCAATCCGCGTCTCTGTATCTCATCAGGAAGACGAATTTGGTCCACTTCTCAGTATCTCATCAGGAAGCTAACCATTTTATTGCTTCGACCTGCTTCTCAATATCTCATCAAGAAGCTTGGGTTTGAAGATTTGCTCACTTTAAGCTTGGCTTCATTGATTTGGTCTTCTTCTTAGTATCTCATCAAGAAGATGACCAGCTCATTGTTTTGGGTAATTGCAATCTACCCCATGATTGGGGTAAGGTATGGGAGTCCTGCTCCTTTTTAACTTCGCCTTTGTGGTCTCAATCTTTTCCTTCAATGCTCGAAGTTTCCTTGATTCATCTCACCATTTGCGAGGATGTGACCTGTAAAGTATGCTTCTATAGACCTCTATGTGGGCTTAAATTAGAAAATCATGATTAGAATGATTCAAATGCTCCTAACTACACGAATATGCATGATGAATATCAGATTCATTTATTATTATTCAGCTTGGCATGGTCTATGGCCTGTCCAAACTTTGTCGTTGATTTGTCGCCCTGTCTTCTTTTAGGCTTATCCTGAACTGCCTGCTTTGTTTTGCAATTGGTAGTCCTGTTTCAGACCCCTGTACTTTTTCAAAAATTCCAGAATAATGCTCATGGATCTTTGTATGATTTATTAGTTCATTACCCGTTAATTTAGATGCAAAATGCTCAAAAAAATTGTGAAGAAATAAAGTCGTAATTTTTTGAAAAATCTATTCAATAGAGAGGATCGAAAAAGGCAAATATAGCCAAAAATTGCCTAAGTATAACAACAAAAGATAATTAGTTGCCCCGAATATTGCAAAATGAGCTTCCCTGCGTTGCCTTGCTGAGAATCACTTTTGAGCTCGGATGTGTGTCTAGAAGACCTGGAGTGACTTGTTGATGTTTCAAGCTGTGAAGTTTCTCCGTCTTGCTAGATTGTTGCTTCATACCCACCTCTTCATTTTGAATTTTGAGTCGCTCTTTGCGGGTTTTCATCTTGATTTTTTTTTTTGCATTGAGACGCCCTTTTGTGGGTTTTCATCTCAATCTATCCTCTTTCTTTTTAGGTGGAGTATTTTTTTTACCGAGTTCGAGTTGACGGGGTTGTGCAGATCCTTGCCATCCATTTTTGTGAGAATGAGAGCCTCTCTTGAGAAAGCTTTCTTTACCACATAAGGCCCTTCCCAATTGGACCTCTATTTGCCTCTAAACTCTTTATGTATGGGAAGTATCTTTTTCAAAACTAGATCTCCCTCATGAAATTCTCTAGGGCGAACCTTTTTGTCGTAAGCTCACATCATTCTTTTTTGGTACATCTGACCATGGCAGATAGCTCTTAATCTCTTTTCCTCGATTAAATTCAACTGATCATATCGAGCTTGGATCCATTCTGCCTCATCTAATTGAAGCTCAGTCAAGACTCAGAGAGAAGGTAATAGGCAGGATTGCTTCCATGCCATATGCCAATGAGAATGGTGTTGCCTCAGTAGATGTTCTGACTAAAGTTCTGTAGGCAAAGAGGGCAAATGGTAGTTTTTCGTGCCAGTCTTTGTAAGTTTTAGTCATTTTCGCAATGATTTTCTTGATGTTCTTATTAGCTGCCTCCACAGCTCCATTCATTTTTAGGTGATAGGGAGATGAGTTATGATGCTTGATTTTGAATTGCTCGCAAACTTCCACTATCATGCTATAGTTCAAATTCAAGGCATTGTCAGATATGATCCTTTCTGGAATCCCATATCGGCAAATGATTTCCTTTTTCAAGAACTTACTAATCGTAGACTTCGTGACATTGGCGTAAGAAGCTACTTCTACCCATTTGGTGAAGTAGTCAATAACCATGAAGATAAATCTATGACCATTGGAAGCCTTTGGAGAAATTGACCCAATGACATCCATGCCCCACATAGAAAATGGCCAAGGAGAAGTCATGACATGAAGGTGTGATGGAGGTACATGAATCTTGTCTCCGTAAATCTGACACTTATGACACCTCTTGGAATAATTGATGCAATCGCCTTCCATAGTGGATTAGTAGTACCCAAATCTCATTATTTGTCTGGCCATTATGAAACCATTGGCGTGTGTCCCACAAATGCCTTTATGAACTTCTTCTAAGATCTTTTTAGCTTTAACTGCGTCAACACACCTTAGCAACACCTGATCTTTTCTCCTTTTGTACAAAATGTCCCCGTCTAGGGCGTATTCATTGGCAAGTCTTCTCAATGTCCTCTTTCATTTTTTGAAGCTTGCTCGGGGTACTTGCGATCTCTTATAAACTGAAGAATATCTCGATACTATTGGCGGTCGTCCCTTTCTTCTTCTTCTTCTTCTGTCTCGACATCATAACAATGAGCTGGAGCCTCATAGATGCTCATTTGAATGGTTTTTACATCCTCTGGTCTATTTACTCTAATCATTGAGGCTAAAGTGTCAAGAGCATCAGCCATCTGGTTTTCTTCTCATGGGAGATAATGGAATGTGACATCATAGAACTCCTTGATTGACTCTAGGACCAATTCACAGTAATCAACTAGCTCAGAATCTCTTGTTTCCTATTCTCTTTTGAGTTGATAGATTACAAGTACGGAGTCCCCATATATCTTTAAAACTTTGATTCTCTATTCTATGGCCGCACAGATTCCCATGATACATGCTTCGTATTCTGCCATGTTATTTGTGCAATCAAAATCGAGTTTGCTGGTGAAAGGGTAGTGATCTCCGTCTAGTGATACCAAGACTGCCCCAACTCCATTACCCGTGGCATTTGAAGTTCTATCAAAATTTAATCTCCAAGGATGTTCTACTGTTGTTACCTCTTCGACGGTCGTAACACACATTAAATCCTCATTCGAGAAATCGAAGTTTATCGGCTTATAGTCCTCTAAAGCCCTACTAGCTAGGAAGTCTGCTATTGTACTCCCTTTTACAGCCTTCTGATTGACGTAGACTATGTCGAACTCTGAAAGCAAGATCTGTCATCTAGCCAATCTCCCATTTAATGCAGCCGACTCCATCATGTACTTCAAAGGATCTAATTTTGATATTAACCAAGTAGTATGGTACAGCATGTATTGCCTTAATCTTTGCGTAGTCCAGACTAGAGCACAACAAAATTTTTCAATGTACGAGTATCTAGTCTCATAATCAGTTAATTTTTTGCTGAGATAATATATCACCCTTTCCGTTTTTTCAGATTCATCGTGTTGGTCTAGTACACATCCCATAGAATTTTCAAAGACCTCCAAGTACAGGATCAACGATTTATTAGGAATTAGAGGTACCAAGATGGAAGCTTTGGATAAATAATCTTTGACCTTGTTAAAAGTTTCCTAACATTCATCATCCCATACACCCAGGTTGCGTTTTCTAAGCAGACGAAAGATAGGATCACATTTCTCGATTAACTGTGAAATGAACCGAGCAATGTAATTTAGCCTTCCTAAAAACCCTCGAACTTCTTTTTGCATGCTGGTGGGTGGTAACTCTTGTATGCATTTGACTTTATTTGGATTCCTGACGTGGCTCCGAAAGTGCACTTTGCTGGGTTTAGCTTTAATTGATACTTTCTTAGCCTTCCAAACAAGTTCCTCAAGATTCTTACATGCTCTTCCTCTGTTTGGGATTTCGCAATCATGTCGTCGACGTAAACTTCAATCTCTTTATGCATCATGTCATGAAACAAGGTCACCACGGCCCTTTGATAAGTTGCCCCTGCGTTTTTGAGTCTGAAAGGCAACACCTTATAGCAAAACGTTCCCCACAATGTGACAAACGTGATTTTGGTCATATCCTCAAGGTCCATCCTTATCTGACTATACCTCGAGAAACCATTCATGAATGAAAACAAGGAATGACCTGCTGTGTTATCGACTAATGTGTTGATGTGAGGTAATGGGAAGTTATCCTTTGGGCTAGATTTATTTAAATCTCGATAGTCCACACACATGCGCACCTTTCCATCTTTTTTAGGAACAGGGACTATGTTAGCTACCCATTCCGAGTATTTAACTATTTGGAGAAACCCAACGTCACTCTTCTTTTATTTTCAATAACACATCTAGTCTCATCCTTCGGAGCTTTTGCTGCACAGGCTTGCATTCTTCCTTTATGGGAAGTTTGTGTACCACAATGTCAATACTCAGGCAAAGCATATCTTGGTACGACCATGTGAAGATGTCTTGGAACTCTTGAAGTAATTCGATAAGATCCTTTCTGGTTTCTAAGGAGATGCTTGTCCCAATTTTCACCTCTTTCTTTTCATCTTTATTTCCCAGATTAATAACTTCCACTTGGTCTGAATAAGGCAGGATTTTCTTTTCTTCTTGCTCCATCATTCTTAACAGATCAGGAGACAAATTACAATCTTGATCATCTTCGAGGTCCTAAAGCTCCTCTAAACACATATCTTGCTCAAAGTAAGGCTCTAAGTTAGCATCAGGGTTACTCATATTATTGATATTCGGGGACCTGTCAAGGGATGAAATGGAGGTCTAAAGAACAAAATAAATGTACGAAAGAATGATTATATGGTTTGTATATAAGTATGTTTATCAAATTTGCCAAGAATGTATGTATTAAAGAATGATTAATCTTGTTTATTGGTTATGTACAAATGGTTTATTAAGTTGGATTAAGAATGAAAGAATAATTAAGAAAAAGAAAAATTGTCATATAAGATGGAAATGCATTTTCATTCAAAATAACTGGATAATGATCATAAGCTCTTTTACAAAAAGATCCATATTGCTTTCGAGCCTAAAGCAATAGGTGTTCTAAGCATTACTCTTAAAAAATCTTAAAAATTATAGGGAGTTCCTCCGCAGTCCAATTGTTCAAAGTGCTTCCAGGTGCACATGGATTAATTCTTGATAGGTTTCCTTCTTTTCCTTCATCAAATATAGCGTTGATACCTAGGTCCTTCGTGATTCCTCCAATCTTGACCGTTACTTGCTCTTTTTCTAGCCTCGTCTCTTGGTTGATCACCCCTCCTGAGACAAAAGTCTCATATATGTGCAGGAAGACCATGGGTTCCCTCGAAATTTCCTTTCCGGACAATCTTGCCCTCCTTCTTTCTTGCTTTCTTTCTAGCTCCTTTTTCTTTTGTTTTGCGTTCGGTTTGTACCCCAGGCCATAATGATCCCATTTTTCTATCAGCATCAGCACACTGGTTCTTCCTTGGAGGTATTTTCCTAGTCCCCTTCTAAGTAATGCCCTCTTTCCAACTATTAGACATAAACATATTCTGGTAGTTGATGATATCGTGGGCATAAGGATCTTGCTCCCCTCAGCAATGAAGGTTGCGTTGACGAATTCGAGTGAGCGAAAAGAACATTCCTTAGCCTCCTCATCTATTCTCACGTAAGGTTAATCACTCGTTATGGACACGATAATTTCTTCTTCAGCATTGATTGTGATTAACCATCCTTTATTTACTAGTTTCACTTTTTGGTGCAGTGAAGAAGTTACTGCTCCAACTAAGTGAATTCATGGTCTTCCCAATAAACAGTTATAAGTGGGCCTGATATCCATCACTAGAAAATTCACTTCATAAGTATTTAGCCCAATTTGAATAGGTATTTCAATCTTTCCCATTACCTTCCTCTCAGTCCCGTCAAATGCTCTCATTATATTATTACACCCTTTCATGTGAGAGCTATCAATGGGTAATCTCTGCATGGTAACTAACGGTAGCACATTCAAAGTTGAGCCATTGTTTATGAGTACTCCGAGTAGCGTGTACCCCTTACAATGGGTAGTGATGTGTAAGGCTTTGGTAGAACCCATTCCTCCTGTCGGTATTTCATCATCGCTGAAGAAAATGAAGTTATCAAAACTCACATTATTGACTAATTGATCCAGCTTATTGACAGAGATTTCATTTGCTACTTATGTTTCGTTCAGCACCTTCATTAGTGCCCTTCAATGGGCTTCTGAGCTTAAGAGTAAGAACAAGATTGATATCCGAGTAGGCTGTTTGTGTAATTGTTCCATTACACTATATTCGCCATGTCTTAGAAACTTCAAAAACTCTTTTGCCTCTTTCTCAGATACGGGCTCATTCGTGGGTGCTTCGGGTTTGCTAATTATTTCTTCCTCTAACTCGTACATTATTTCCTTTGCTTTGTTAATCTCTTTCTCCTTATTCACTAGGTCATAACTCTTACCATTGCGGGTAACAAGATTCACATCCTTCTTGAGTTCCCCTTCACTTGGTATGGTTACGTTGCAATTGTAATTCCACGAGACCTTATTTCTATCTTTGTAAGGGAACGTTGCTAGCTTTTGTATGATAATGCGCGGGATTACCTGCTCCTTTCCTGCGCTGTTCGTGGGTTTAGAAATAATCACCTTTGGGCGATTAATCTCATAAGCCTTTGTTGTCCCATCCTCGAAGGTGTAAATATCATCAACCTCCTCTTCTTCTTCGAAGAATTCCAACTTTTTGTTGTCTATTAGCGTCTGTACTATTGCTTTGAACTCGATGCAGTCTTGGATCTCATGCCTCTCAATGAGATGAAATTCACAGTAGCTGTCAGCCTTCATTATCATGCTTCCTTACCCTCCGTGATTACCTTCTCTTAGACCAACTGTCGCTATACCCATTGGAGTGGGGACCTAACTTCTTCAACATTTCTTTTAGTTTTCTGGCCCCTCCCTTCTATCAAAGCATTTACTCCCTACTCTAGGTGATTGGGCAGGGGATTCCCATCTATGTTGGGTTTTGTTGGTTCTTCTAATTTCACGATTCCATGCTCGATGAGTCCCTCCACTCACCTCTTAAAGGCGGGGTAATTCTCAGTCGAATGACCTTCTGCCCCTGCATGGTATTCACAATGGGCGTTCACGTTATACCAAGCTGGGAACGAGGGTTTATATGACTTTACGTGCTGTAGAGATACTTCATGTGCGTCATACAGTATTAAATTGTAAAGTTCTCCATATGATATAGGAAGGGGAATATATTGAATCCTACCCCTATTCGGTCTGAAACCCGGTTCTTGCCTAGGAGTACTTTGATAATTGCTTGTTGGGGCTATAGGTTGTCCTGTTACAAATGGCTTGGCGTAACTTGGCCTGTACACACTTGCATTATTAACTTCATTATCCCTCCCTCTGGGAGCAGGCCTTTTAGTGTTTTCTCCAGCCTCAATCTTGCCAGTTTTTATTGTATTTTCGATCATTTCCCCTGATATGACCATATCAAAAAAACTCTTAGTGGCGTTCCCTAACAGATGATTAAGATAAGGTGCCTTGAGGGTGCTAATGAACAACATCGTTATTTCTTTTTCTGTTAGTGGTGGTTGCACCTAAGTTGTCATATCTCGCCACCTTTGTGCGTACTATCTGAAACTCTCGTTTGATCTTTTTTCCATGTTTTGTAGTGTGAGTCGATCAGGGGCTATTTTCGTTACGTGGTCGTATTGTTTTAAAAAGGCCTGTGCTAGATCTATCCATGAATGAATTTTTACTCGGCTCAATTGATTATACCATCTAATTGGCGATCCTGCTAGGCTGTCTTGAAAACAATGAATCAGTAGTTGGTCATTATGAACGTGCCCTGCAATTTTCCTACAAAACATGGTAAGGTGAGTTTCGGGGAAGCTTGTTCCATTATATTTCTCGAATTCTGAGGTCTTGAATTTAGGAGAGAGAACTAAATCTGGGATTAGACTTAATTCTTTGGCGTTCATCCCATAAGAATTTTCAATTCCCTATATTGCTTCAATCCTCTCTTCTAATCGTTTGTATTTTTCTTCTATCTGTCGGGATAGATCTGTCCTTATCATTTCATCAAAATTTGAGACACCCAGATTTACAACATTATCCTCAAGGTTTGATCCGAACCCAACTGGATAATTGGCCAGCTTTGCTGTGCCAGTGGCCTGCTGTTGCGCTCTTATAGTAATGGTGGTCTCCCGTGTTGGTGCCTCATGCGAAGCTGGGTTATGGAGGGGTGTAAAACCTGGGGGAATAATTGGGTCCTCGTCTCCTCAATTACAGGACCTTTTCCCTTATCGACCATGCTTTGCTTCACTTGTGCTAGTTCATTCATCATATTCTTTTGCACTTCCATAAACTGATTTTTCATTCCCCTACACATCAACGTCATTTGTTCCTGAATGTGCCCTTGCATTTGATCTTGTAATTCTTTCTGGATTTGCTCGAGCCTTTGCTTAATGGCCTTAGTTTTTTTACGAGTATTATATCGGTGTAAGCTTTCAATGATTACCGATGTAGCTATTAAAGTTTTTAATGAGTTAGAATTATTATGCTAAAATATGCAAAGAAGCAATGCGAATAAAATGCACGCATGTAATGCAAGAAAATGCATTGATTTTGAAGTCCGTTTTCATTAGACAACTTCTCTAGAAGAAAAACTTCTTTACATAAAGCGAAACAACACAAATAGCTTTGCCTTATTGCCTAGAGCTTTGATCTTTCCAAGAAGCCCAGCTAATTTTTATCCTCGTTCTGATTTCGATTCATATTGAAGGTTTAGATTATCAACTTTGATAGCTAGCTCTTGCCTGTGATCAGCGGCTTCCCTCATTTGGGTCAATGCTCTTCCCATTACATAATATCTTTCTTCGACTTGTCTCTGAGCTTGTCGAGAGTGCCATTCGCTGGTTTCCAGATTCCTCTCCATGATCTCAAATCGAATCTCATTGTTGTGGAGTGCAGCCTCTAATTCCTGTACCCTTCCCTTAATTCTTGACTTTCAGCCATACTTGCTTTGAGTTTCAGGACAATGTTTCAGTTGCTGTGTCTTCGTAGTGATTCTTCTAACTCCCTTATTCTTGCTTCTAATCTAGCTATTTGGGCTTTCATCTCGGCCTTCTCGACTTGTTTCTCTAATAGCTCTCCTTTCAGGGCATTTTCTCGAACCTGACCGTCTTGGAATTTCCTTTGCCACTATTCTATTTGATCTTTCTGCATCTGAATTTCTTGTCGCCATTGTTCCGACGTTTTACCCAATCCTGCGGTTCTCATAGGCAAACGGAGCTTCTTATAAACTTTCTTCAAGTCTGCTAGGTCTTCTTCGACTTTATGTTTGTCTTTCCTCAATTTTTCAGCCTCTAACCTATGTATATCCACGTCCAGTCCCAACATTATCTTTTCTTCTTCCAGGACCTCTATTCTCTTTTCGAACTCTGAGCAATTTTTCTCGAAGTCTTGTTTCATGATGTCTATTTCTGATGGGACCTCTTGCAAATATTCCTCAATCAGTCGAACATTGACGCTGGAATGTTATCGTTAACTCTTTTACTTCTCCAGCAATCATAATTTGGTATTGTCATCGGATTTGGACTAAATTTTTTCATTTTATATACTTTCTTCCATGCATTTGCTACTTCTCGGACCCTCTTCTTGTAATCATGCCCTTTGTAGGAGAACTCACACTGAGCTAGGCTGTGTGTTGCAAGGATAAATTATCTTGTCTTGTACTGCCTTAACACGAGCAGAGGGGCATATCCTGTGGCACCCCATACCCCGAGTAGAGGGACCCAATCAAAGCTACCACAACAATAGAGGATCTCCTTTGGGATGAACCAAGGCGCGCACCATTCGAAATCCTCATCCTGAAGGTTTTGAAGGATAACCATCCATTTTTCCTCAAATACATTCTATTCCTTTTGCGTGGTAACAAATTCCTTCAAAGGTGAGAAATCGACTGAGAACACTTTGCAGTAAAACTTTTCTACCTTCCAGAAATGGCTTTGAAACCAAACCATTAGAAGTTGTGCACAACCAATGAACCTTCCTTCCCCTTCTCTTCGGTAGGCGCTTAATGATCTGAAGGTTTCGACAAGAATCGCTGGGACAGGCGTGACTCTTTTACTAAACCGATCAAACAATACTACCACTGCGTCTTCCACATACCTTAATGCTTTTGGGAAAAGGTCTAACCCGTAGATGCCAAGAGCAAAGTTGTCAATGCATTTCTTCATATCTGGGTGTGTCGAGATTAAATCTCGTAAACTTTTCAAATTGATGCACTTGTTGTCTCCTTTTACTTTTATTCGAGATGCGACCCACTGTTCACTCATCTCGGTTACATTCATTAGCCTATTTAGAAACGTTTGGACACATGCATCCTTTGAGTATGCTTTATCGACTTGAATTTTGGGACAACAGATCAAAGCAGTATACTCCTTCACCATGAGCATCATGTCTAGGTTCCCGAAGGTGAAGCGGCTATATGTGGGATTCCGATGTTGTGCGAGGGCTCGAAAGATATGTTTATCAATTTTCACTTCAAGCAAGTAAGGCAAGTCTCCATATTCCTGATAGAACATCTGTTTCATCTCGCTATCCCACTGACCCCAAATATCTCTTAATTCTTGCAAATTGTTTTGAGTTACCTTGATTCGAGTATAATCCCAAAACTTCTATAAATACCCTTCCTTCAAACTATCTCATTTTCACGCTGTTATTCCTTTGACCATAAGCGCGCAACCATGTTATTTTCCTCTTTATTAAGAAATTCGTCTTCCATGATGAAACTGCCTATTTGGTAATTGAACTTAAATCGACATATTTTCTTTTTATGATGATGCAATGCAAGCAAAAGAGACAAAATTGAACACATTAGCAAAACATAATAATATCAACATACAAGTATACAACATAGAACCTAAGAAATTATCTTGGGTAAATGCTAAAAGGTTCGGTATAGCTCTATCTAAGTCGAGTACTTACGGCTCACTATATGTGGTTTTAGGCTCTAAAGTAAAGGGTGCCCAAACCAGCAGATTCCTCTATTTTCACCCATTACAGGATCATACGGATAAGTTTGATTCAGGGGGACACATTTCCTACATGTTTACATGAAAGTGAAAACTTCACGAAAACATGGGTACAAATGTAATCCCGAAAGCGATTCACTATCCTGCACGAAGGTGAAGACCTCACGAAGGAGTAGTTTCCCGCTTCCACTTAAAAGGGTAGTACCAAATGCATATGGATGCAAACTTATACTAACAATATCAACACAATATAGTATCACACAAAAGATGCCGAGGATCACATATTAAACAAAATCGAAGCTTTAAAAGTTTTCAAAAAAAGACTCGAAAATAATCAATTTTGGCTTGACTCTAGTTTATTTATAAAAAGTCCCCAGCGGAGTCGTCAAGCTGTCGAAACGTTCATTTTCGAGGAAAATAAATAAGTCTCGAAAGATATTTTTAAATGATCAAAAAATGGGAGTCGCCACCAATCTTTTATTCGATGTGATTGAATAACCACAAAACGTTTAAAAATCCATTTTGAAAAATATTTCGGTCTTCGAAATCCAGAAAATGGGTTCGGGAGTCGCTTACGTATGAGGAAGGATTAGCACCCTCACACGCCCAGAATTGGTACCATGTTAATTACTTTCAGGTCTTGGTTTGTAAAAACTTTGAAAACTAGAGTAAAACTTAAAACACAATCTTTTATCTTAAGAAAACTTCGCATGATTTTCAAAAATCCTATTTGAGGAAAGTTGTCCGTGTGTTTCGAATTTCTAGGAGAACTAAAGGTCGTGTCCAACACTTTAGGGCACTATGTTCTCGAACTTTCGAAATTGAAGGACGGTTTGAAAGACTTTTAAAGAGGATATTCAATTATGTGAATTATACGAAAATCACACCCAGCACGTTAGGGCATGGTTTTTTGAAGTTTTCACACGAAAGGATATTGCCTCGTTTTGCTTTAAAATTATTTGTATACATAAATATTTTTTTGAGAGCTCGAAATTTCGTGTTGAGTTTAAAATACGATCCTTGGACACATGATTTAAAAAGATTTGAAGGAAGGATGCCTGTTTGTTTCAATTTTCGCAAAGAATTGAAGCCGTGACCAACACGTTAGGGCACGACGTTCTCGAAATCTTGAAGTTAAAAGGCATTTAAAAACTTGGAAAAGGATATTTGATTCGAGTAAGTTATATGAAAAATCACACCCAACACGCTAGGGCATGATTTCCCGAAGTTTCTATACAAAAAGGACATTGCCTCGATTTTAAAGGTTCATGAAAATAATTTTGAAAACAAATATGTAGTTTTAAATATGAATGAGCAGTTAATAATGAAGATTAAATAACACGAAACAAAATAATTAAGTAGGTAAATAATACACAAAAATCAAAAACTAATAGAATATAAAATACGAAAGAATAATAATTAAAATCTAAACAT
>CM076902.1:26091174-26135936 GCA_039519145.1 Kokia cookei
TGAAGGAATCTGTACTAAAAGATGAACGCAGGAAGGTGTCTAAGGTTGTCACCGTAATTTAGAATCCAAAATTGCACCCAAACCTGTCGCCGCATGAACATATCCAGAAGTACTAGTGCTTGAAAATATCAAGGTTGTCGCAAGCGAATTAAAATCTAAATTTGCGTCTGAGATGCCACGACAACCTTTAATTGCTTGCTGAATGCACCAAATCTACGTGAATGTACATCTGGATTAACTAACTTGTACAACTGTAAAGAAGTTATATCTGAAGAAGAAGGACACCTGTATTTAGTATTAAAGATAAATACTGATGAAAAGAAGAGGGGGAGGGATCTTGGAAGTTCGTGACAAAGATCCGATTAGTTTTTCATATTTTCTTTAAGCTTGCCTCCATGGCAACTTAGTTTCTTGGAGGGTGAACTGACTGCAACGAGAAGACAATCCTGCTCCTGACAAGGAGTGTTTCCTAAGTGTGACACAAGGAGAGGCATTCCGGGAAGAGTTCTAGTAGGCTAGGAATAGAATGCTTCAGCTTGTTCTTTATTTCCTCTCAAACGCTAATAAATTCTGATGAAGTTAAATGTGTATGGAAGTACCTTTTAATTTTAGACGTAATTTAATTTCTGCTCTATTTTCTCTTATCTGTTTATCTTTGGATTTAATTTCTTGATCATGAAAGTGCTATTGCAGTTACTGACAGTGGAAACTGCAGTGACAAATTAAATTAACAAGCAAGACAATGGAAGTTGCTTGGGGAACTAAGAGATCATGGCCACTAGTTCTTGAATGCATAACATTTCTAGCACTGGAAGGTGTGGTTAATGTGTGTAGTTGGGTCTTTGATAAACAAGATAGTCGAAGTTGGTTGAATCTTATTAAGCTTAATTGCGGTGACAATTTATCTATTATTTACCTTGTGGTTACATTTAGTGGTTTATCGGCTTAACAAGTCAAGGATCCCCATTCCATTATCATTGTTTTTACTTCTTTAATTTGGCAACGTGAAAGGGAGCCGAAAGTGCACTTTGCTGGGTTTAGCTTTAATTGATACTTTCTTAGCCTTCCAAACAAGTTCCTCAAGATTCTTACATGCTCTTCCTCTGTTTGGGATTTTGCAATCATGTCGTCGACGTAAACTTCAATCTCTTTAGGCATCATGTCATGAAACAAGGTCATCATGGCCTTTTGATAAGTTGCCCCTGCGTTTTTGAGTCTGAAAGGCAACACCTCTATAGCAAAACATTCCCCACAATGTGACAAACGTGATTTAGGGTCATATCCTCAAGGTCCATCCTTATCTGACTATACCTCGAGAAACCATTCATGAATGAAAACAAGGAATGACCTGCTGTGTTATCGACTAATGTGTTGATGTGAGGTAATGGGAAGTTATCCTTTAGGCTAGATTTATTTAAATCTCGATAGTCCACACACATGCGCACCTTTCCATCTTTTTTCCCAACAGGGACTATGTTAGCTACCCATTCCAAGTATTTAACTATTTGGAGAAACCCAGCGTCACTCTTCTTTTATTTTCAATAACACATCTAGTCTCATCCTTCAGAGCTTTTTGCTGCACAGGCTTGCATTCTTCCTTTATGGGAAGTTTTTGTACCACAATGCCAGTACTCAGGCAAAGCATATCTTGGTACGACCATGTGAAGATGTCTTGGAACTCTTGAAGTAATTCGATAAGATCCTTTTTCTGGTTTCTAAGGAGATGCTTGTCCCAATTTTCACCTCTTTCTTTTCATCTTCATTTCCCAGATTAATAACTTCCACTTGGTCTGAATAAGGTAGGATTTTCTTTTCTTCTTGCTTCATCATTCTTAACAGATCTGGAGGCAAATTACAATCTTGATCATCTTCGAGGTCTTGAAGCTCCTCTAAACACATATCTTGCTCAAAGTAAAGCTCTAAGTTAGCATCAGGGTTACTCATATTATTGATATTCCGGGGATCTGTCAAGGGATGAAATGGAGGTCTAAAGAACAAAATAAATGTACTAAAGAATGATTATATGGTTTGTATATAAGTATGTTTATCAAATTTTCCAAGAATGTATGTATTAAAGAATGATTAATCTTGTTTATTGGTTATGTACAAATGGTTTATTATGTTGGATTAAGAATGAAAGAATAATTAAGAAAAAGAAAAATTGTCATATAAGATGGAAATGCATTTTCATTCAAAATAACTGGATAATGATCATACGCTCTTTTACAAAAAGATCCATATTGCTTTTGAGCCTAAAGCAATAGGTGTTCTAAGCATTACTCTAAAGAAATCTTAAAAATTATAGGGAGTTCCTCCACAGTCCAATTGTTCAAAGTGCTTCCAGGTGCACATGGACTAATTCCTGATAGGTTTCCTTCTTTTCCTTCATCAAATATAACGTTGATACCTAGGTCCTTTGTGATTCCTCCAATCTTGACCGTTACTTGCTCTTTTTCTAGCCTCGTCTCTTGGTTGATCACCCCTCCTAAGACAAAAGTCTCATATATGTGCAGGAAGACCATGGGTTCCCTCGAAATTTCCTTTTCGGACAATCTTGCCCTCCTTCTTTCTTTCTTGCTTTCTTTCTAGCTCCTTTTTCTTTTGTTTTGCGTTCGGTTTGTACCCCAGGCCATAATGATCCCATTTTTCTATCAGCATCAGCACACTGGTTCTTTCGTGGAGGTATTTTCCTAGTCCCCTTCTAAGTAACGCCCCCTTTCCAATTGTTAGAAACAAACACATTCTGGTAGTTGATGATATCGTGGGCACAAGGATCTTGCTCCCCTCAGCAATGAAAGTTGCGTTGACGAATTCGAGTGAGAGAAAAGAACATTCATTAGCCTCTTCATCTATTCTCACGTAAGGTTAATCACTCGTTATGGACATGATAATTTCCTCTCGAGCATTGTTTGTGATTAACCGTCCTTCATTTACTAGTTTCACTTTCTGGTGCAGTGAAGAATGTACTGCTCCAACTAAGTGGAACCCATGGTCTTCCCAATAAACAGTTATAAGTGGGCCTGATATCCATCACTAGAAAATTCACTTCATATGTATTTGGCCCAATTTGAAGAGGTATTTCAATCTTGCCCATTACCTTCCTCTCAGTCCCGTCAAATGCTCTCACTATATTATTACACCCTTTCATGTGAGAGCTATCAAATTGGTAATCTCTGCATGGTAGCTAATGGTAGCACATACAGAGCTGAGCCATTGTTTATGAGTACTCCGAGTAGCGTGTACCCCTTACAACGGGTAGTGATGTGTAAGGCTTTGGTAGAACCCATTCCTCCTATCGGTATTTCATCATCGCTGAAGAAAATGAAGTTATCGAAACTCACATTATTGACTAATTGATCCAGCTTATTGACAGAGATGTCATTTGCTACATATGTTTTGTTCAGCACCTTCAATTAGTGCCCTTCAATGGGCTTTTGAGCTTAAGAGTAAGAACAAGATTGATATCCGAGTAGGCTATTTGTGTAATTGTTCCATTACACTATATTCGCCATGTCTTAGAACTTCAAAAACTCTCTTGTCTCTTTCTCAAATACGGGCTAGTTCGTTGGGTGCTTCGAGTTTGCTAATTATTTCTTCCTCTAACTCGTACATTATTGCCTTTGCTTTGTTAATCTCTTTCTCCTTATTCACTAGGTCATAACTCTTACCATTGCGGGTAACAAGATTCACATCCTTCTTGAGTTCCCCTTCACTTGGTATAGTTACGTTGCAATTGTAATTCCACGAGACCTTATTGCTATCTTGTACAAACGTTCTAGCTTTTGTATGATAATGCACGGGATTACCTGCTCCCTTCCTGCGCTGTTCATGGGTTTAGAAATAATCACCTTTGGGCGATTAATCTCATAATCCTTTGTTGTCCCATCCTCGAAGGTGTAAATATCATCAACCTCCTCTTCTTCTTCGAAGAATTCCAACTTTTTGTTGTCCATTAGCGTCTGTACTATTGCTTTGAACTCGATGCAGTCTTGGATCTCATGCCTCTCAATGACATGAAACTTGGCAGTAGCTTTCAGCCTTCATTATCATGCTTCCTTACCCTCCGTGATTACCCTCTCTTAGACCAACTGTCGTTATACCCATTGGAGTGGGGACCTAACTTCTTCACCATTTCTTTTAGTTTTCTGGCCCTTCCCTTCTATCAAAGCATTTACTCCCTACTCTGGGTGATTGGGCAGGGGATTCCCAGCTATGTTGGGTTTTGTTGGTTCTTCTAATTTCACGATTCCATGCTCGATGAGTCCCTCCACTCACCTCTTGAAGGCGGGGTAATTCTCAGTCGAATGACCTTCTGCCCCTGCATGGTATTCACAATGGGCGTTCACGTTATACCCATCTGGGAACGAGGGTTTATATGGCTTTACGTGCTGTAGAGATACTTCATGTGCGTCATACAGTATTTTGTAAAGTTCTCCATACGATATAGGAAGGGGAGTATATTGAATCCTACCCCTATTCGGTCTGAAACCTGGTTCTTGCCTAGGAGTACTTTGATAATTGCTTGTTGGGGCTTTAGGCTGTCCTGTTACAAATGGCTTGGCGTAACTTGGCCTGTACACACTTGCATTATTAACTTCAGTATCCCTCCTTTTTGGGAGTAGGCCTTTTAGTGTTTTTTCCAGCCTCAATCTTGCCGCTTTCTGATTGCATTTTCGATCATTTCCCCCGATATGACCATATCAAAAAAACTCTTAGTGGCGTTTCCTAACAGATGATTAAGATAAGGTGCCTTGAGGGTGCTAACGAACAACATCATTATTTCTTTTTCTGTTAGTGGTGGTTGCACCTGAGTTGCCATATTTCGCCACCTCTGTGCGTACTGTCTGAAACTCTCGTTTGATCTTTTTTCCATGTTTTGTAGTGTGAGTCGATCAGGGGCTATTTTTGTTACGTGGTCGTATTGTTTTAAAAAGGCCTGTGCTAGATCTATCCATGAATGAATTTTTACTCGGCTCAATTGATTATACCATCTAAGTGGCGATCCTGCTAGGCTATCTTGAAAACAATGAATCAGTAGTTGGTCATTATGAACGTGCCCTGTAATTTTCCTACAAAACATGGTAAGGTGAGTTTCGGGGAAGCTTGTTCCATTATATTTCTCAAATTTTGAGGTCTTGAATTTAGGAGAGAGAACTAAATCTGGGACTAGACTTAATTCTTTGGCGTTCATCCCATAAGATTTTTCAATTCCCTGTATTGCTTCAATCCTCTCTTCTAATCGCTTGTATTTTTTCTTCTATCTGTCAGGATAGATCTGTCCTTATCATTTCATCGAAATTCGAGACACCCAGATTTACAACATTATCCTCAAGGTTTGATCCGAACCCTACTGGAAATTAGCCATCTTTGCTGTGCCAGTGGCCTACTGTTGCGCTCATATAGTAATGGTGGCCTCCCGTGTTGGTGCCTCATGCGAAGCTGGGTTATGGAGGGGTGTAAAACCTGGGGGAATAATTGGGTCCTCGTCTTCCACAATTACAGGACCTTTTTCCTTTATCGACCATGCTTTGCTTCACTAGTGCCAGTTCATTCATCAAATTGTTTTGCACTTCCATAAACTGATTTTTCATTCCCCTACACATCAACGTCATTTGTTCCTGAATGTGCCCTTGCATTTGATCTTGTAATTCTTTTTGGATTTGCTCGAGTCTTTGCTTAATGGCCTTAGTTTTTTTACGAGTATTATATCGGTGCAAGCTTTCAATGATTACCGATGTAGCTATTAAAGTTTTGATGAACTTAGAATTATTATGCTAAAATATGCAAAGATGCAATGCAAATAAAATGCATGCATGTGGATCCCAAGAAAATGCATTAATTTTGAAGTTCGTTTTCATTAGACAACTTCTCTAGAAGAAAAACTTCTTTACATAAAGCGAAACTACACAAATGGCTTTGCCTTATTGCCTAGAGCTTTGATCTTTCTAAGAAGCCCAGCTAATTTTTATCCTCGTTCTGATTTCGATTCATATTGAAGGTTCAGAATATCAACTTTGATAGCTAGCTCTTACCTATGACCAGCGGCTTCCCTCATTTGGGTCAATGCTCTTCCATTACATAATATCTTTCTTCGACTTGTCTCTAAGCTTGTCAAGAGTGTCATTCACTGGTTTCCATTCCTCTCCATGATCTCAAATCGAATCTCATTGTTGTGGAATGCAACCTCTAATTCCTGTACCCTTTCCACCTTCTTAATTCTTGACTTTCGGCCATACTTGCTTTGAGTTTCAGGACAATGTTTCGGTTGTGGTGTCTTCATAGTGATTCTTCTAACTTCCTATTCTTACTTCTAATCTAGCTATTTGGGCTTTCATCTCAGCCTTCTCGACTTGTTTCTCTAACAGCTCTCCTTTCAGGGCGTTTTCTCGAACCTGACCGTCTTGGAATTTCCTTTGCCACTATTCTATTTGGTCTTTCTACATCTAAATTTCTTGTCGCCATTGTTCCGACGTTTTACCCAATCCTGCGGTTCTCATAGGCAAACAGAGCTTCTTATAAACTTTCTTCAAGTCTGCTAGGTCTTCTTCGACTTTATGTTTGTGTTTCCTCAATTTTCAGCCTCTAACCTATGTATATCCACGTCCAGTCCCAACATTATCTTTTCTCCTTCCAGGACCTCTATTCTTTTTTCGAACTCTGAGCTTTAGCTTTTTCTCGAAGTCTTGTTTCATGATGTCTATTTCTAATGGGACCTCTTGTAAATATTCCTCGATTGGACCAATAACTTTAAGATTTTGACGCTTCGGAATGTTATCGTTAACTCTTTTACTTCTCCAGCAATCATAATTTGGTATTGTCATGGATTCTGGACTAAATTTTTTCATTTTATATACTTTCTTCCATGTATTTGCTACTTCTGGAACCTCTTCTTGTAATCATGCCCTTTTTAGGAGAACTCACACTGAGCTAGGCTGTGTCGGCAAGGATCTTATAGTATTTTGTCTTGTGCTAGCTAACACGAGCAGAAGGGCATATCCTGTGGCACCCCATACCCCGAGTAGAGGGACCCAATCAAAGCTACCACAACGATAGAGGATCTCCTTTGGGATGAACCAAGAGCGCGCACCATTCGAAATCCTCATCCTGAAGGTTTTGAAGGATAGCCATCCATTTTTCCTCAAATACATTCTATTCCTTTTGCGTGGTAACAAATTCCTTTAAAGGTGAGAAATCGACTGAGAACACTCTGCAGTAAAAATTTTCTACCTTCCAGAAATGGCTTTGAAACCAAACCATTAGAAGTTGTGCACAACCAATGAACCTTCCTTCCCTTCTCTTCGGCAGGCGCTTAATGATCTGAAGGTTTCGACAAGAATCGCTGGGACTGGCGTGACTCTTTTACTAAACCGATCAAACAATACTACCACTGCGTTTTCCACATACCCTAATGCTTTTGGGAAAAGGTCTAACCCGTAGATGCCAAGAGCAAAGATGTCAATGCATTTCTTCATATCTGGGTGTGTTACAGAAGATCTGGATCCAACGACTACAATTGATGCACTTGTTGTCTCCTTTTACTTTTATTCGAGATGCGACCCACTGTTCACTCATCCCGGTTACACTCATTAGCCTATTTAGAAACGTTTGGACACATGCATCCTTTGAGTATGCTTTATCGACTTGAATTTTGGGACAACAGATCAAAGCAGTATACTCCTTCACCATGAGCGTCATGTCTAGGTTCCTGAAGGTGAAGCGGTTATATGCGGGATTCCGATGTTGTGCGAGGACTCGAAAGATATGTTTATCAATTTTCACTTCAAGCAAGTAAGGCAAGTCTCCATATTCCTGATAGAACATCTGTTTCATCTCGCTATCCCACTGACCCCAAATATCTCTTAATTCTTACAAATTATTTTGAGTCACCTTGATTCGAGTATAATCCCAAAACTTATATAAATGCCCTTCCTTCAAACTATCTCCTTTTTCACGTTGTTGTTCCTTTGACCATAAGCGCGCAACCATGTTATTTTCCTCTTTATCAAGAAATTTGTCTTCCATGGTGAAACTGCCTATTTGGTAATCGAACTTAAATCGACATCTTTTCTTTTTATGATGATGCAATGCAAGCAAAAGAGACAAAACAGAACACATTAGCAAAACATAATAATATCAACATACAAGTATACAACATTGAACCTAAGAAATTATCTTGGGTAAATGCTAAAAGGTTCGGTATAGCTCTGTCTAAGGCGAGTACTTATGGCTCACTATATGTGGTTTTAGGCTCTAGAGTAAATGGTGCCCAAACCAGCAGATTCCTCGATTCTCACCCATTACAGGCTCATACGGATAAGTTCGATTCAGGGGGACACATTTCCTACATGTTTACATGAAAGTGAAAACTTCACGAAAACATAGGTACAAATGTAATCCCGAAAGCGATTCACTATCCTGCACGAAGGTGAAGTCCTCACGAAGGAGTAGTTTCCCGCTTCCACTTAAAAGGGTAGTACCAAATGCATATGGATGCAAACTTATACTAGCAATATCAACACAATATAGTATCACACAAAAGATGCCGAGGATTGTATATTAAACAAAATCGAAGCTTTAAAAGTTTTCAAAAAATGACCCGAAAATAATCAATTTTGGCTTGACTCTAGTTTATTTAAAAAAAGTCCCCAGCGGAGTCGTCAAGCTGTCGAAATGTTCATTTTCGAGGTAAACAAATAAGTCTCGAAAGATATTTTTAAATGATCGAAAAATGGGAGTCGCCACCAATTTTTTATTCGATGTGATTGAATAACAGCAAAACGTTTAAAAATCTATTTTGGAAAATATTCGGTCTTCGAAATCCAGAAAATGGGTTCGGGAGTCGCTTACGTATGAGGAAGGATTAGCACCCTCACACGCCCAGAATTGGTACCATGTTAATTACTTTCAGGTCTTGGTTTGTAAAAACTTTGAAAACTAGAGTAAAACTTGAAACACGATCTTTTATCTTAAGAAAACTTCGCATGATTTTAAAAAATCCTATTTGAGGAAAGTTGTCCATGTGTTTCGAATTTCTAGGAGAATTGGAGGTCGTGTCCAACACTTTAAGGCACTATGTTCTCGAACTTTCGAAATTGAAGGACGGTTTGAAAGACTTGGAAAAGGATATTTGATTCGAGTAAGTTATATGAAAAATCACACCCAACACGCTAGGGCATGATTTCCCGAAGTTTCTATACAAAAAAGACATTGCCTCGATTTTAAAGGTTCATGAAAATAATTTTGAAAACAAATATGTAATTTTAAATATGAATGAGCAGTTAATAATGAAGATTAAATAACACGAAACAAAATAATTAAGTAGGCAAAAATAAAAAACTAATAGA
The DNA here is from genome assembly GCA_039519145.1 of Kokia cookei. Lineage (NCBI taxonomy): Eukaryota > Viridiplantae > Streptophyta > Magnoliopsida > Malvales > Malvaceae > Kokia > Kokia cookei. The sequence goes on from CM076902.1 coordinate 26,100,519, forward strand.
ATATAAAATACGAAAGAATAATAATTAAAATCTAAACATAAATATTGAACAGAATGAAAGGCAAAACAAACGAGATTTAATGCAATTTTTGGATGCCCGAGGGTAAAAATGTAATTTTTGTGAAGTTTGGGGTTAAAAATGTAATTTTTGGAAGTTCGGGGTTAAAAATGGATTTTTTTCGTCATTCGAGGATAAAATGGTGATCTTTAAAAAGTTCAGGGTAAAAAATGGTATTTTTGGACATATGGGTAAAATGGTAATTTTTGGAAAGTTCGAGGTCAAAAATGGAATTTTTGGATATTTAGGGGGTAAAATGGTAATTTTGGAAAGTTCGAGGGCAAAAATATGATTTTGGAAGGTTCGAGGTCAAAAATGTAATTTTTTGAAAGTTCGTGGGTAAAAATGTGATTTTTGGAAATTTTGAGATTAAAAATGTAGTTTTTGAAAAGTTTGGGGTTAAAAATGTATTTTTTGAAAAGTTCAAGGTCAAAAAATGTATTTTTTGAAAAGTTCAAGGTCAAAAAATGTAAATTTTGGAAGTTCGGGGGCAAAAATGTAATTTTTGAGAAGTTTAAGAGTCAATATGATTTCTAGACAGTTCAGGGACCTTTTGGGTAATAAAACCAAAAAGGGTGACACGTGGCAACTTCTCAGCCATTCTGAAGTCAAAAGACTTATTTAAAAATCATTTAAAATTTTTGGGCCAATTTTATAATTAAATAGAACTTGATTTAAGGATGAAATTAAAACAAAAATAGAAAGGGAGGGACCAAATGCACAAATAACCCAAAAAATGACACGTGGCAGTCTTCTTGAGCTTTCAAAAGGTCAAAGGATTAAAATGCAAATGAAATAAAATTAATGGAGAAATTTAAAATTATTTGAAAATGGTGTTAAGGATGAAATTGAAATAGTTAAAAATGCGGAAGGACCAATTGCAAAATAACCCAAAAGTTAAAAACACACGGATCCTAGTGCCTAGTGCGGGTCGGGTCGGACGAGTCCTGGGCTATGAGGTGAAACGGCGTCATTTTGGGTTCAGAATGCTTAATGCCAAAATGACATCGTTCCAACATGCTTTTTAAACCAATTTTCTAAAAAGAAAAAATCTCATTTCCTGTCATTCCTTTCAAAATGATTTTTGTCTTTCCTTTTCTCTCAAAACCCCCCATGTCCAATCAACGCCAGCCCGTTCAGCCACCGTGACCCACCGAGCATCCATCACCGTTCGTCGTCCTCCGGTGCCACGCATCGCCGTTTGGTAGGTAAAATCTCTTCCTTTTCTTCTCTTTTCTTTCTTAAAATCCAATTTTGATATTTTTTTCTTTTAAAAAAACTTTTCTCTTTTCATTTCTTTAAAACGGTATTGATTTCTTCTTTAAAAACTTTTCTCTTTTCATTCTTTAAAAAAAGTTTTGATTTTTCCTTTAAAACTCCCTTCTCTTTTCAGATCTGTTCCTATTTATTTTATTATTTCCTTTTTATTAGGAATAAGTTATTTGTTTTTTTAGTTTTAATTCATTTGGTGTTTCCTTTGCAGATCCAGTCCACGATGAGACAAAGGCAACGCTCGAAAATGACCCCGGCATGAGTCCGACAATGGCGGCATCATCCAAGGGATATGCTTTCTTACCTTTTCGTATTTTTTATTTTATTATTATTATTATTATTATTATTAATGTTATTTAGTAAATACGTTTTGAAAATAAAAAGAAATAAATGACAACAGTGGGGGTATTGAATACAAGTACTAATGCATACACAGAATATAAACGTTTTTTATTTCAACTGTTAAAATAATAAATAGGCAATAAGCATGCATGAATTTAAAACCTATACCTGGTAATCTGCTCTTGGCTGGCTATTAATGGCTTCTTATTTTTGATTTGCAAGTGCTTCGAAAATTTGTTCTCTTATATTGATTTGTAATGTTCAAACAAAAACCAAGTCAGTAACCTCCATTACAAATGTTTGAATATGCTTTTAAAGCCTAAATTACAATCATTACAATTTGTTTCTTGCCGTTAAACTGTTGTCAATTCTTCTTTTGCAGGTTCGGTTGTGGTGGCTATGGCAGATGGGCGGTGCAGAGGCAAGTTGCTGGTGGTCGGTGCTGTTAGTGCTGACGTGGCAACCTCTGGTTGGACGTGGAAGAGGTGATGGCAGCACAAGTTAGGGTGACAGAAGTTCAGCTACCAGATTAGGGTTTGACTTATTTTAGGCTATTTGGGCTTGTCTGATTTAACTTGTAAATGGGCCTAGGCTTCGGCTTTGTAAGATGGGTTGTTTTGGGTCAACTGATATTGGACCCAATTGGACTTGTATTTGAACATTTGTATGTGGACCTTTACATTTCGGCTTTCATCATTCAAATTTAGAATAATTTTAAATTTAAAAATAAATTTAAATTTATATTAAATTTAAACTTAAAATAAATTTAAATTTAATATAAATTTAAATTTAAAATAAATTTAATCTTAAAATAAAATTTAAAAAATGAGTTCAGTTTAGCCCGATCAAAATTGGGCTTCAACAATTATCTTTTGTCTTTGGCAACTATAAGGAACGATTGAAGATCTGGTATGTTGTACTGTGAATCAGTAGTTGTCTCGTAACGTATATAAAAGCAAATCTAATCAGCCAATGTTGTTTGAATTGTTGTGTAGAGGACACACTGTGGATTGGGGTTCCAGGGAATGACACGAATCTAGAGGCTTCAGCCGCCCTAGCGGAGGTTAGGAAACTTGTTGGCAATGGTGATTATGCTGAGGCTACAAAAGCAGCGGTCAAGTTGTCAGATCAACCCTCTGATGTATGTTTTCTCTTTCACCCCTTGCATAGCTATTCTTTTAATCACGCATGCAAAATTGTAAATGCAAATGGGTTTGGGTTTTTACATGTTATTCCTATTTGGAAACCATATATCTAGGTGACATTTGAAGTTAAGATACTTGAAAACTTGTCTTTCGAACTGTTGGGTTTGTTTCATCACCTCAACATGGGGCTTGAACATTATATATATTAATTTATGCGTGATTTAGATGCAGTTAATTTTGCTATTGCTGGTTGATAAAGCAGTGAATGCTCTAATTTATTGTGTTGTGTCGTGATCTGTACTCAATTTGTCATTAAAAGTTCGAAGAGCAGTTTAAGAGATGGCTCTTTGGAGATGAAGGAAGTTAAATCTTTTACAAAAAATTCACATTTCAGTAAAAGCAACAATGGTGCAGTTCCAACAGCTGAAAGGGTGAAATATTTTCAAACAGGAAGATCCTTCCTTTGTGGAGCTCTTGTTTCAGTACGGTCGGTAATTATTGCCTTTACTTATTATTATTATTTAAAAAACCGTTGCATGAAGGCAATGTAAAATTATAGAATTTGCCAAATTATTTCTTTGATTTAGGAGTTAAATTCATGAATCACAAATCTCAGTTTAAATTATTTACTAGAAAATATTAAAATTATTCTAAGAAGCTTCTCTGGGTGATTATTGCCTTTTAATGATGGAGGTTTTACCAACTACATGGTGATATCAACTTGGAATTTGATGATTCTGATGAACCTCTGTATTATTGAATTTATTTGAATTTTACTCATTTTAACAAATTCTTGATTTGAATTTTTCGAATTTTACTCATTCTAAGCCTTATGTTGATAGTAAACCATTGCACAAGATTTTGAAGATTCTGATGAACCTTTGTTATATTAAATAAAGAGACATTGTTCTTTCATTCTATTGCCTCTCTTTATCATTGAATACTTTTATATATTGAATGCCGACATTCCAATTTTTCTATGCTTTCATTTGAAAATGCCCATCTTTTAATTGAGATATTAAGGTCGGTAAAACCATCACTGCAGGTAGTTAAACTTATCTTTCCAAATAGAATTTTAGTCTATTTCAACTATAACAAGTGGATAAATAGACTGTTGTGTGTACATTCAATATCACTAGCATTGTATTACTTTTCTTTGCTTTGCTTTATATTACTTTGTTTTGCTCTGCTTTTCTTCTTTTTGCTTTATATTGCTTTGCTTTGTTTTGTTTTGCTTTATATTGCTCTGCTTTGTTTTGTTTTGCTTTATATTGCTTTACTTTATATTACTTTGCTTTATACTATTTTGCTTTGCTTTGTTTTGCTTTATATTGCTTTTTTTTGTTTTATATTATTTTGCTTCGTTTTGCTTTATACTGCTTTGCTTTGCTTTCCTTTGCTTTATATTCCTTTGCTTTGCTTTATATTATTTTACTTTTTTTTATATTACTTTACTTTATATTGCTTTATATTGTTTCGCTTCATCATTGTAAAGATAAATACATACATCTGCAAACAAAATCTGTAGTAACAAAATTTGCTTTGCGATGAAGGAATGTGTTCATGTTAAAAGAAAAGAAAAAAAAAGGGTTCATTAGGATGATGCTTAATAGCTTCATATTTTTTGTCTGTTACAAGGATTTCTAATATTTTTCTGAATAATTAAGATTTTCTAAAACATAACGTATATCTCCATAAACTCTCCCTGTGATTTGAAGGCTTGTTGATAGTGGTTAATTTACTAAAGCTACTGTAGCAACAACCAAGTTGGTTGGAAATCCTGCAGATGTATGTTACTTCTTTTCCTTTACTTATTATTATTATTATTTAAAAAAAACTTGTGTGAAGGCAAGTAAAATTATAGAATTTGCCAAACTATTTCTTTGTTTGCTATCTGGATTGTTTATTTAGTGTTTCTGCCCTCCTCTACATTATTGGTCTATTGCATCCAGTCCACTCTGCTGTTAGTGTCCTTTGCTTTTTTGGTTTTCAACATGTTGCTTCTCTATGGTGATAGTTTAGTAAAGAAAAGAAAAGGTTCATCAGGATGATGCTTAAAAGATTCATATTTTTTGTCTATGAGAAGGATTTCTAATATTTTTTGATTAATTAGGATTTTCTAAAAAGATAAGGAAAAGAAAGGGTTCATCAGGATGATGCTTAATAGCTTCATATTTTTTGTTTGTTAGAAGGATTTCTAATATTTTTTTGATTAATTAGGATTTTCTAAAAAATAAGGAAAAGAAAATGGTTCATCAGGATGATGCGTTATAGCTTAATATTTTTGGTCTACTAGAAGGATTTCTAATATTTTTCTGTTTGATTAGGATTTTCTAAAAATAAGGCATATTTTCATATGCTTTCTCTGTGATTAGAAGGCTTGTTGATAGTGGTGAATTTGCTGAAGCTACTGCAGTTGCAGCCAAGTTGGTTGGAAATCCTGCAGATGTATGTTACTTCTTTCCTTTACTTATTATTATTATTATTATTTTAAAAAAAAACTTGTGTGAAGGCAATGTAAAATTATAGAATTTGTCAAACTATTTCTTTGATTTAGGAGTTAAATTAATGAATTACAGATCTCAGTTTAAATTGTTCTACAAAAAAATATTGAAATTGTTCTAAAAAGCTTATCTGGGTGATTATTGTCTTTTAATGATGGATGTTTATCAACAACTTGGTGATGTCAAGTTGGAATTTGATGATTCTCATTTGAATTATGGTAAAGAAACGTATCAAATAAGCTTTGCTTTGCTTTATATTGCTTTATGTTTCTTTGCATTGCTTTGCTTTGCTTTATATTGTTTTGCTTTGCTTTACATTGCTTTATATTACTTTGCATTGCTTTACTTTTCTTTTCTTTATATTACTTTGCTTTGCTTTATATTATATTGCTTTGCTTTGCTTTACTTTATTTTATATTATTTTGCTTTACTTTGCTTTGCTTTGGTTCATCGTTGTAAAGATTAGCATATTCACCATGAAATCATTGTCACACACATACCTCTTTAAAGAGGGTAAAATCAATTGCTTTACAAATGTCTGGAGTCTTTTCAACAGTAATATAAAGCATAAAAATAATAAATTATGTTAATATTATTTCTCAAAATATGAGTTTATTTGTACAACGCGATGAAGGAATGTGTTTATGTTCACATCATAGAACAGAACAAAACAAAACAAAAAAGAAAAGAAAAGAAAATGGTTCATCAGTTAGAAGGATTTCAAATATTTTTTTGCGTAATTACGATTTTCTAAAAAATAAGGAAAAGAAAAGATTCAATAGGTCCACTGTGAAGAAAGCGGCTAGGTTGTACATCGTAAATCTGACATTATCGCCCATGGGTGGAGCTTGGCTTTGTGTTCATCTGTGAGAGCACTACACATACATACACCATGGACATTGTGAGATCCTGATATTTTTGTAACATATTTCCTATTTCCCAGTAAAACATCACCATAAAAACTAGCTCCTTGTTAGAGGAATGTTATTTTTGTTATCTCAGATTTTTTTTTCTCGCTGCTGTTAAGTGCACAATATGAAAATAGTTCATCAGGATGATGCTTAATAGCTTCATATTTTTTGTCTATTACAAGGATTTTTAATATTTTTCTGATTAATTAGGATTTTTTTAAAAAATAAGGCATATCTCCATATGCTCTCTCTGAGGTTAGAAGGCTTGTTGATAGTGATGAATTTGCTAAAGCCGCTGCAGCAGCAATCAAGTTGGTTTGAAATCCTGCAGATGTATGTTACTTCTTTTTCTTTACTTATTAAACTAGATGGAATTCATGTGCATTGAGTGAATACCGTGTTTATGTGTGAAATTGTGGTGTTCTAGGGGAAAATATTGTCGAGGGTGATCCTTCCGGAGAGCGTAGGGCATGAATCACCAGTTTAAAGGTATCTAAATCGTGACTTTCGAGTTTGTTTAGAACTTTCTCGAAAGAGGAAACGTGATTGTAAAACCGTATTCATTGTTGAGGAAATTGATTGTGTACTTGGTTGTTGACGATTGTTTAGGCTTCGGGAGCGCTGGTTAGGCGGGATTTGCTCATCGTAAGAGGTAGGGCATCAAACCCATTAACTTCTCTGCCAGTTTTCTGCAAATTTGTGTCAGGTTTGTTACTGTTCGAATGCACACGGGCATGTGACCAATCCGTGTGCCACACAATTAAACTGTAAGAGACACACGGGCTACGCCTATGGGCCTGTGCCAGACCGTGTAAGTATACTAACTTGAGATGCATCCAATGGAGACACGGGCGTGTGCCAGACCGTGTATGCATACTATTTTGTGGAATAGCATACAGGGGACACACGGGCAGGACCCACAGGCGTGCGCCAGACCATTTGTGTATACTGACTTGAGACACACGGGTTACACACACGGCCGTGTGTCAAACCATGTGTGCATACTGTTTTGCCCTTCCAGGTACAGTGACCACACGGGCGAGGACCAAGGGCATGTGTCGGGTCGTGGTCGCACATAGGTGAGCACATGGCCATGGGCCAAGCTGTGTACAATGTAATTTCGAGCGTAGACACGTTATAAAGGATTGTCAGTTAACAATTGAGTATGTTTGACCTAAACTGATTACTAGGAACTATTAAGCATATATACCACGGGAATCTGAGCATGAGACTGAATGGTGACTTAATTGTTATGGTGGATTATCCACGTCGATTGTAGACTGAACTGGTAGTGACACTGCAAACATTACAATGCAATACTGAATTAGTAATGACATTGTAAACACTACAATGCAATATTGAACCGACAGTCACACTGTAAACACTGCAATGTAATACTAAATTGGCGATGACACTATAAACACCGCAAAGAAATACTGAACTGACGGTGACATTGTAAACACCGTAATGCTGTATTGAATGGGTAGTGACATTATAAACATTACCAGACCGATATTGAATCACAATGTAATTATTTCCACAACCGAAAGGTGTGAAGGATATTAAGTAATCGATTAAATGTCTTATATGCTATTGTTGCAGAATCATATGAAACCTTATTATAATTTATACTATCTCATTAAATTGTGCTTAAGAACTTCTCAGACTTGATGGCTGGCGAACGAGGAGCTCCGTCATTTTAGGACACGTGGGATTTATGGCTAGTTATCTTACGCTATGTTAGGAACTTATTTATGGAGCTCTTAAGTTAAGTTAATACTTTTAACTTGATGTTAAACATATTGCTATATTTCTTTAATATAATCGTGTGATTGCTATCACTGTGCTTTGTTTTTTTAATTCTGTGATGTCTTAGACTTAGCTGTTTCTCCTAGGTCAGGTTTAGGGTGCTAAATTTAGTAGTATGAGAGTAAGGTTTGACAACACTTGAACTATATAATGGTTCTACCTAATAAGTTAGAATGTGGTTATGCTAAAATAGAAATTGGATAGTTGACTTTGAAAGACCGAATATTCGATGTCGCGCTTGTAAGTGCTCTTGACCTTCATATACTTACTGTACTGTGTAACTGATCTATAATTGGTTGTCAACAACTGATCTTTGACTGAACTTTATCAGCTATTATGTGAATGAACTATTAGAATGAACTGTTAACTATCGTGGCATGGTGGAAAGTAAGATTAAACTTTGAACTGATCGGTGTACCTCTAATATTGTAGACATTGACAGAATAGTTCACGAGGAAGTTATGGACACAAAATGCGTGGGCGTTGTGCGTGTCGGGGAAGAGCTCGAGCTAAGTCATTTTCCATGGGAAGTATCTCCATCCTTGAGACCAACAACACCGTTAGTACCCCTACTGTTGAGACGAGGTCTCAAGTTGAGCCGGTCAGGGATGATCTTGTGTCCAAGGCCATGCTGCGAGTATTGGAGAGGGTTGTCGAGATCCATGCTGGGCTTATATCTCAGGCTTTTATTATTGAGCAGATCGGTTCGAAAGGAGCTAAGTTGTTCAGGGGCATAACTGGGGTTGTTCCCACCGTGGCAGAGTACTGGCTCACGGCAACCAAGTGCATTATGGATGATATAAATTGTACACCGACACAGAAGCTAAGGGGTGCCATATCATTGCTTCGGGATGAAGCATACCAGTGGTGGCTGACTGTCGAGCAGGAAGCTCAGCCAGGGTTAGTGACGTATGATTATTTCAAGACAGCTTTTTAGGGTAAGTATGTAGGAGCCAGTTACATTGTGGCTCGTTGACGGGAGTTTATGAGTTTGGAACAGGGTGAGCGATTCATAGTTGAGTAAGAGGATGAGTTTCTAAGACTGAGCAGGTATGCTTGAGCATTGGTCGACATTGATCATGACAAGTGTATGAGCTTTGAGGAGGGACTGAGGTATAAGTTACAGATTTTGATAGCTTCATAGCAGCGAGTGTTTTCCGTATTGATTGACAAGGTTAAAGCTATAGAAGAAGTTAAGCGTACTGTGCGCGAGAAAAAAGAGCAAGATAGTGCTCAGAGTAAAGTCAAGAGAGATATTGGACCTGTTAGCACTACTATACGCCCTAAGAAATGGGCAAGGCTTGAAGGACCTCCGAGAGTTGAGGAATCAGTGGGCTCTAGTGCGATGGCGTACTGTGATTACTATGGGAGATGCCACCCAAGCGAGTGTTGGAGGAAGACGGGAGCATGTCTTCGATGTGGCTCACTAGAGCATAAGGTGCGAGAGTGTCCTCAGTGATCTGATCGAATGCCAACTTTGGCATCGGTTACAGTTGCGAGCACTATCCAGTCTCCAAGAGTGATGCCGCAATCGACTAGGGGTCATGGCTTTAGTAGAGCTAGTCGGGGTAGAGGAGCATCGGATTTGTTCGATCAATTTCGCGGGGCTTCGGTGTTCTCAAAGATAGACCTTCGGTCTGGTTATCACCAACTGAAGGTTAAGGACGAAGATGTGCATAAGACAGCCTTCTGGACCAGATATGGACATTATGAATTTCTAGTTATGCCATTCGATTAACGAATGCACCAGCAGTGTTCATGGACTTGATAAACCTTGTCTTTCAATTGTACTTAGATCGATTTGTGGTAGTCTTCATTGATGATATCTTGATCTACTCTAAAACTAAAAAAATCGAGCATGACGAGCATCTATAAATTGTACTGCAGACATTTCGTGAGAAGCAACTCTACGAGAATTTTAACAAGTGCAAGTTTTGGTTAGTCGAAGTTTCCTTTTTAGGGCATGTGGTTACTGTCGAGGGAATCTGAGTTGATCCCAAGAAAATAGAAGCTGTGGTTGAGTGGAAACAATTGAAGAATGTCTCTGAACTTTAGAGTTTCCTCGAGTTAGCGGGTTATTATCGAAGGTTTGTCGAGGGATTCTCTATCATAGCTTTACCCCTAAATAAGCTAATGCATAAGGGTGTTTCCTTTAAGTGGTTGGAGGAGCACTAATCGAGCTTTGAGAAGCTCAAGTCTATCTTGACATAAGCTCTGGTATTGGTTCAGCCTGAATCGGGTAAGGAGTTTGTATTCGATAGCGACACGTCATATATTGGTTTAGGGTGTGTTTTGTTGCAAACAGCAACGTAGTAGCTACGCATCTCAGCAACTTAAGAACAATGAGAATAACTACCTTACTCATGATCTTGAGCTGACTTGCAGTCGTGTTTGTATTGAAAATTTGGAGACATTACCTATATGGTGAAAAGTGTGTAATCTACACCGATCACAAGAGTCTTAAGTATTTGCTAACTCAGAAGGAATTGAATATAAGACAATGCAGGTGGGTCGAGCTGCTCAAAGATTATGATTGTACAATAAAATATCACCCTGGTAAGGCTAATGTTGTAACCGATGCTCTTAGTCGTCGAGCGATGACTGATTTGCGAGCGATGTTCGCTCGACTGAGGTTGTGTGATGATGATAGTTCGTTAGTTGAGCTTCAATTGAAATCGACTTGGATTGATTAGTTCTGAGCAAAATAGCTACAAGATGAATCTTTGGTTTAGCGTTTGAGTAGGGCTGACACGGACAGTGAAACTGAGTTTGGGTTGAACAGTGATGGGGTCCTTTGTTCCAAGGGCCATGTTTGTGTGCTTAAGGATCTAGAGTTGAGGATATCGATACTTCAGAAAGCACATAATAGTTAATTTTCCATGCACCCAGTTGGGAACAAGATGTATCAAGACCTACGAGACATTTATTGGTGGCCTGGGTTGAAACGGGAGGTGACTACCTTCGTTTCGCATTGCTTGACTTGTCAAAAGGTGAAAGCTGAGTATCAGTTGCCCTCGAGGTTGCTACAATCGATTAAAATTCCTCAGTGGAAATGGGAATGAGTGACAATGGATTTTGTCAGTGGGCTACCCCTAACGCCTACTAAAAAAGACTTTGTATGGGTTATTGTCGATCGATTAACCAAGTCAGCTCATTTCTTTCCGATCCGAACCGATTACTCATTGCAGAAGCTAGCTAAGTTTTATGTAGCTAAGATTGTTAGATTACACAGAGTTTCGGTTTCGATTATTTTGTACAGAGATCCACGTTTTACTTCACATTTCTGGAAGAAACTTCATGAAGCGTTGGGTACTCGATTAGATTTCAGTACGATGTATCACCTTAAAATGGATGGTCAGTCGGAAGGGGTTATACAGATCTTAGAGGATATGATCCGAGGTTGTGTGATTGACTTCAAAGGCAACTTAGAGGATCGTTTGCTCCTAGCTGAGTTTGCGTATAACAATAGTTTTCAGGCTAGTATACAAATGACACCTTACGAGGTGTTATACGGTCGTAAGTGTTGAACTCCCTTGTGTTGGATAGAATTGGGTATGAGACGAGTATTGGGTCCTGAACTAGTGTCTGAGATCGAGAACACTGTTAAACTGATCCAAGATTGATTGAAAGTGTCTTCTGACTGACAAAAATCTTATGCAGACTTAAAACGAAAAGATATCGAATATTCTATTGTTGATCAGGTATTTTTGAAGGTATCACCGTGGAAAAAGGTTCTTTGATTTGGATGGAAGGGTAAATTAAGTCTGCGGTTCATCGGAACTTATCGGATTTTGAAACAGGTTAGACCAGTGGCGTATCAACAGGAGTTACCGCCTGAGCTCGATCGTATCCATAATGTGTTCTAGTTTCGATGTTACGAAGGTACCTTTCAGACCTTTCTCACGTCATCTCGGAGGTTGAGGTGCAACCTGATTTGACCTTCGAGGAGGAACCAATTCAGGTACTTGAGCGAGACGTTAAGGTCTTGCGAAGGAAAACTGTACCACTGGTTAAGGTTCTGTGGCATAACCATGGTAGAGAGAAAGCCAGCTAGGAACCTGAGGAGTTAATTCATCAACAATACCCGCAATTATTCTACTTAGGTAAATTACGGGGATTAAATTTCTTTTAGAGGGAGAGAGTTGTAATGTCCCAAATATTTAAACTGTTCTATTTGAGCTATGTCAATGCTGAGCTTAGTGGTTCAAAGGTCATGCATCTGTCTGTCTATCCTTAGGGTTGTGTGTTCGAACCCTACGTAAGCAAAATGAGTATATATTTTGTGAGCCATTGTGAATTGGTTTTGTTTTATTTATTATTATTTTATTTAGTTTTTAAGGAAAACCAACCAGAATGTTCTTTTTTTTTTTTGCTAAGTAGAGAGGAGAGTTTAGCTTTCAATAGAATAATTTGTTCATTCTTTTTTTGCTTACTACTGTGGACGTCATACTGTTGCTTGTTGGTTATTGTGTGTGAACTGTAGAGTTTTAGTTGCGGTAAGTTTTGTAGAACTATTGAATTATAGTTGTGAAAAACTCATTATTAAACTTGATGGAATTCTTGTGAATTGAGTGAATACCATGTTTATGTGAGAAATTATGGTGTTCTAAGGGAAAATATTATCGAGGGTGATCCTTTCGGAGAGCGTAGGGCGTGAATCACCAATTTAAGGTATCTAAATCGTGACTTTCGAGTTTGTTTAAAACTTTCTCGAAAGAGGAAGCTTGATTATAAAACCATATTCATTGTTGAGGAAATTTATTGTGTAATTGGTTGTTGACAATGGTTTAGGCTTCGGGATCGCTGGTTAGGAGGGATTCTCTCATTGTAAGAGGTAGGGCATCAAACCCCTTGAGTTCTCTACCATTTTTCTGCAAATTTGTGCCAGGTTTGCTGCTATTCAAAGGCACCAGGCTGGCACACGGTCGTGTGCCATACAATTAAACTGTAGGAGACACACGGGCTACGCCCACGGCCATATGCTAGACCATGTGTGTATACTGACTTGAGATACATAAGCTAGACACACGGGCGTATGTCAGATCGTGTGTGCATACTATTTTGTGGAATAGCATATAGGGGGCACATGGGCGTGTGCCAGACCATGTGTGTATAGTGACTTGAGACACACGGGCTATACACGTGGCCGTGTGTCAAGCCGTGTGCACATGCTATTTTGCAGTTCCAAGTACAATGACCACACGGGCATGTGCTGAGCCGTGGGTTGCACACGAGTGAGCACATGTCCATGGGCCAGGCCATGTGCAATGTAATTTCGAGTGTAAACTCGGTATACGAGATCATAAGTTAACTGTTGGGTATGTCTGACTTAAACTAATTACTAGGAACTGTTAAGCATGTATACCACGGGAATCTGAGCATGAGACTGAATGGTGACTGAATTGTTATGGTGGATTATCCACGTCGATTGTAGACTGAACTGGCAGTGACACTGCAAACACAACAATGCAATACTGAACTGGCCGAGACACTATAAACATTACAATGCAATACTGAACTGGTAGTGACACTATAAACACTACAAAGAAATATTGAATTGATGGTGATACTGTAAACACCGTAATATTGTACTCAATGGGTAGTGACACTGTAAACACTACCAGACAGATATTGAATCACAATGTAATTGTTTCCACAACCGAAGGTGTGAAAGATATTAAGTAATCGGTTGAATGTCTTATATGCTGTTGTTACAAAATCATACGAAACCTTATTATAATTTATACTAACTCATTAGATTGTGTTTAGGAACTTCTCAAACTTGATGGCTAACGAACGGGGAGCTCAGTCATTTTAGGACATGTAGGATTTATGGCTAGCTATCTTACGCTATGTTAGGAACTTATTTCTGGAACTCCGAAGTTATGTTAATACTTTTAACTTGATGTTGAACATATTGCTATATTTCTTTAACATAATTGTGTGCTTGCTATCACTGTGCTTTGTTCTTTAATTCTGTGATATCATGGACTTAGTTGTTTCTCCTAAGTTGGGTTTAAGGTGTTACATTTAGTGGTATCAGAGTCAAGTTTGACAACACTCGAACTGTGTTACAGCTTTGCTTTGCTTTATATTGCTTTATATTACTTTGCTTTATATTGCTTTGCATTGCTTTGCTTTATACTGTTTTACATTGCTTTACTATGATATAAAGCAATATAAAGCTAAGCAATAAAAGCAAAGTAAAGCAATAAAGCAATATAAAGCAAAGCAAAGAGAAGAAAAGCAAAGCTAAGCAAAACAATATAAAGCAAAACAAAGTAAAGAAAAAAAAAGTAAAGCAAATAGTAAATGCTAAGATAGGCAATAGTTCTCTGCAGAAATTTAATAACCATGATTGCTGGTGATGTTGATTGGGCATTATGGCCCATGGGTGGAGCTTGGTTTTGTGTTCATCTGTGGGAGCACAACACATACACCATGGACATTGTGAGGTCCTGGTATTTTTGTAACATATTTCCGGTTTCTTGGTAAAACATCACCATAAAACTGGTTCCTTGTTATAGGAATGCTATTTCTGTTATCTTAGAAATTTTTTTCTCGCTACTGTTAAGTGCACAATATGAGGTGCCTTCATAGCCAAAACTACAAGTTTGTGATTCTTCCATCAAATGAGAAGTGTTTACTAATTTTATCTTGTAGAATTGTAATGCTGATACTGTCATGTTCTTAACACACAATACATTATGAAATGAATTTTAACTAATAAATATGTCCTATGTTTTTAGGATTTTCTTAAAGACAAGGCATACCCTGGTTATTAAATTTCTGAAGAGAATGTGCTTAACACAAATGTAATGTAGGAAACTAGATAACAAGCACTTTTCATACCAATACGTGAAGCAGATTTGTACCACTCATTTTAGATGCAGATATATGATGTAGCACATTACAACAGAAAGGAAGAAATTGCAACAAGCAAAAAAAATAAATTTATAAGTGAAAGAAGTAAGAGCTTATGTTTGAGAGTGGTGGTGAAAACTGTTAAGTAACTAAAAAATATAACTGATAAAAATGAAATCTTGAATTGTATATTACTTAATTTTGTACATACATCACTTCCAGCTTTCTGTTCTTTCTAATCCTTTAATGACACCACATGCAATGAATCTCTACATGCTTCACCTTAGCATGATGTGTAGAGTTTGCTGCCATTGCTATAGTGGACGTACAGTGCTTCGTTTGAGCTTACAAAAGAGAAAACAAAACAAAAAAGATCTGGAGTTCTTTTGATACAACGTGTGCCTAGCACGCAAACAATGTCCAGTTATAACAAAACTTCTCCCATGTAGAACATAATATCCTTCCTTATATGACGGCATCATTAAAGATGTATGAAACAGTGATAATTTCCTAACGAACAGAGAAATGTTAAAAACAAGAATGATAATGAACAAGAATTCGGAGGATCCTATCGTAATTCAAAGAATGAATTACCCAGCAGACTTTTTCCCACCATTATAGTTACTAAGATACCACCTGACAAATTTCTTCAAACTAGTCTGCAAATCAGTTGAAGACTTATATCCAAGCTCTCTCTGAGCCAAGCTAATATTGGCACGAGTATACTGAACATCCCTGTTTCGTGGCAACTTCATTATATCCCTCTTTGCATTAACTTTCAACAGCCTCTCCAAGATACTCACAAGATCTGAAACTGGCACAGGCGAAGTGTGCCCCAAATTATATACCCTCAGTTGAGTCGGAACCTTCTTCTTCCCTCCACTACCGGTACTCTTCTCGGCAGTATCTATTGCTGTTGAACCCATGCTTCACAGGTCCTCAAAATTTAGTGACTTCTGATACCATGTTAAGAAACTAAGAAAAACAACTGATAAATATGAATTCTTGAATTGTATATTACTTAATTTTGTACATACATCACTGAAGCATTTATAGACTAAACTGTTGCTTTAACTATGCACTGTTAACTATCACAACTACTTTAACAGCAATAACTATTCTCAATTATATTAACAGCAGTAACAACATACACTAACAAAAACATACTTGATACTCCCATGCTGGCTCAATATCCTCGTTCCAAACACCTTGTAGGTTTGACACCAGACTTTCGGGTCGTGAAGAAGAAATAAGCAAATACCGACCCTATTGAAACAAGAGCTCCACAAAGGAAGGATCTTCGTCTGTTTGAGAAGGTTTCACCCCCTTAGCAGTTGAAACTGCACCATCGTTGCCTTTACTGAAATGCGAATTTTTTGTACAAGATTTAACTTCCTTCATCTCCAAAGAGCCATCTCCTAAATTGCTCTTCAAACTTTTTGAAAGCTGTAGAGAGACACAATGGAAAATATTCTGATAGTCATCCAAGTGGTGGGCATAAAGATCAGCGCAATCCAAACCTTCAACCTTCAATTTCTTGTCATCTATATTATGTACAACACCTCATTGACTAACTTCTAAATCAAGAACTGCAACAAACTGAATTCCCTTTGGATTCTCATTTAAACTCACTTTTGGTTGGATTCTTTTACCAGGATAACTTCCCCGCATTATAATATGATTTTGCTTGTGAATGGTGGTGCAACTTTCTGTCTAAACTTCAAGTGTCATCTGGATATATGGTTTCCAAATGGGAATAACATGTAAAAATCCAAACCCATTTGCATACGTGATTAGAGGAATAGCTATGCAGGGGATGAAAGAGAAATCATACATCAGAGGGATGATCTGACAACTTGAACGCTGCTTTTGTAGCCTCAGCATAATCACCAATGCTAACAAGTTTCCTAACCTCCGCTAGGGTGGCTAAAGCCTCTGGATTTGTGTATTCCCCTGAAACTTCGGTCCACAATGTGTCCTCTACACGACAATTCAAACAACATTGACTGATTAAATTTTCTCTTATATACATTACGGGCAGCAACTGGTTCACAGTACAGCATATCAAATCTTCAACCGTTCCGAATAGTTGCCAAAGACAAATATAATAATATTAAGAAGAAAGTATTGAAATTAATATGTTTAAAAAAGCTTTCTTTTTCTAAATAAAGCATATAAGGGCTAATGGGTGGTTTTGGAATCTAATTACCTTTGAGCTGAAGAGTTTTCGATGCAATGCTGTCCCACACCATGGCGCCAAGGCGACCATTTCTGATGGGAAATAAACCAATATGAAGGGGAAGAAAAGATACGCAGATAGTAGCCCATATACCTGGGGGTATGTAGCAACTTAAATTCAAATCACTACTAATTATGAATTTTTTTTTAATTTTGCTTCCTACTGTTATCTTATACAAAAAAGCGTCCATGTAATTGATGTTCTAACACTAATGTCTACTGCACAACTTTCTTTCTAGATAAAACCAAACAAAACTTAATTAGCTTGGAACGGAAAATTTATTACAAATTCAAAAATACCAAATGACTTGTTTATTATTTTGACAAATAATATTCATGTACATTCATTATTTTTATGTTTTATATTGTCTTAGTCAAGGTTGTCCTACTCTTGAGGATCAAGTATAAACTATCACCATAGAAAAGCAACATGTTGAAAACCAAAAAAGCAAAGGACACTAACTGCAGAGTGTGGATTGGATTCAATAGATCAATTGGAATGTCGACATTCAATACCTAAAAGCATTCAATGGTAAAGAGAGGCAATAAAATGAAAGAACAATGTCTTTGTATTTAATACAAAGGTTCATCAGAATCTTCAAAATCCCGTGCAATAATGTTCTATCAACATAAGGTTTAAAATGAGTAAAATTCAATAAATTCAAATAATGAATTTGTTAAATTTTCAATAAATTCAATAAAATAGTTGATAAACCTCCATTATTAAAAAAGAAATGTAAAATCTATTGATCTAATGGAAAAGAGAACGTGGAATCTATTAAGATACGCAGTGTTAAGTTTCCAAAAAAATAAAGGAAAATTATGTGAAAAATAAAAAAAATACATGACTAATAAAATTTGTTGATTGTAAAGCCGACCCTCAAAAAATTGTTCAACCTTGCTTTCCATGTTGTTTGGATGCTTCACTTTTAATAATTAATTCTTGTAAAACTATATATTTTTAAGTGAAGCGTTTTTCAGTTTCAATTTATTTTTATTATAGATTTTTTGTGTGTGTAAAATCACAAGTGACATGAACGTAACCCATAAGGGAGTTAATGTTAAAACAACCAACAATTTGTTGGTTTATTATAAAGGATATTAAATTAATTAACGATGTAGTAATAAAAAGAAAAGAAGATTAATAATAAAATCCATAACCTGATCTAATGCACAAGGTGTTAAATTCCAAGAAAAAAAGTGAGGGACATAAAGTGAAAATTAAAAAAAAAATGAAATTTAAGGGAGCATATGCGCAATTTAATTTACTAAGACACGTCGATTGTTTTCTATTCTCATGGGTCAAACCCCCATATTGACACTTCTTTGAATTTAATTAACCTTACAACAGGATTGCAGCATGAAAATGTTCTGAAAGCCGCTAACAAAAAGCGATGTCGAGAACAACATGGAAGGGCATTTCTTTTACATGAATGTAATTGATGTAATAATGCTTAGACATTTCCATGCTTCATTCAGCAACAAATGATTAGTAATGATGAATTTCAGATGGTCGACTTAAATTCTCTACGAAATAATAATATGTAAAAGTTGATGACATTGCATAGAGAAAAACCAGATTATTTGGTTAAGATATATAGGTTACTGAAGATTATTTGAAATAAAACTGATTTATTATTTTCTGTATTATTATTATTATATAGGTTTATTAGTTGGATTATTGAATATTTAAATTAAAAAAGCCCATTTTATTTTGTTAGGGACTTAGGCTATATTGTTTTGTTGGGTTGAAGAGAAATCATAAATATTATTGATAACCCATGAAAGTAAGTTGGCTTCACTAATTGAGTGAGAAGTTAGTCATTTGATAAAAGAATAATTACGTATTTATTCATTAAGGTTTCATTTGCCTCTTCGTATAAAGGACAATATGTATTGAGGTTATCATCAATATTTAAAGATTCATTTGGAGTTTGTACTACTCTTAACAACTCTTCTTTGTCTTCAATATTTGCAAATTGTGGTAAATATTGAAATATAATTAAGTAAATATTGTGTCAACAAATTATTTGTATTAATCAAATTAATTTCCATTTGGTTTGGGATTTAGGGTGTGAACTAGAAAAAAAGAAATTACACATGATCAATGAAAATAAGTTAACGAAAAGCTGTGTTTGTTCATTAATTGAGTGAAAAGTGAAATCAATTCACTCATAGATAATTACATACCTATTTACAGAATTTTAGTCAAATTGTTGTCTTCTTTCGTCGAATATATAAATGATTTTGGTATTAGAATTATTACCACAGTTATCAAAGATCATATTGGAGTGTTGGTTTTCCATGTTTGCAAATTAAGGGTAATACAAAGTGCAAGCTAAATTATTCTTGAGGAGATTGGTTCAAAGCGAAGTGGAACAATGCACACTATTGTTCCCTTTCATGTCTGTTGCAGCATTTTTCGAGTTTTAAGGAGAGCGTTTGTTTTTCATGAATGTTATTGATAGTTTGGGGAAACTGTGGATAATATTGAGAAAAATTTCACACCAAGGAAATGTTTGAAAATCATGTTTCAATTGACTGGTCCCAATTTTCGAATGAGAAAAAGACTAAAATCTTTTGATGAAATCACTTTTAAGGCAAGACTTAAACAAGAAAACGGTAATGAAAGATCTCAAAATGAATTCAAGTTTTGATTAAAATGAGAATAAAATTATTTGGATAAAACATATGAACATAAATCATGGTGTAAACTACCAAAATCTATTTACACCATTATTGGGGAAGCCATTAAAAAATAACAAGAAATATTGAAGCAATACATATGAATCAGGAATCCAACATACGGCTATGTTAAAAATGGGTAATAATTGCTGAAATTTGATCTCTTCAATTTTTCATATTTTATCAACTAAATGATACATAAAAGTTAAAAGAGAGGAGGTGACTGCTTGCCGACTATATTATAAGAGAATTTACTTATTATTATAATTTAAAAAAAACTTTTGTGATGGCAATGTAAAATTATAGAATTTGACAAACTATTTCTTTGATTTAGGAGTTAAATTCATGAATCACAGAACTCAGTTTAAATTGTTCTACTGGAAAATATTGAAATTGTTCTAAGAAGCTTATTTGGGTTATTATTTCTATTTAATGATGGAGGTTTATCAACTACTGGGTGATATCAAACTAGAATTTGATGATTCTCATGTGAATTATGATAAAGAAACATATCAAAGAGGGCTAGACTTGGATAATGCAACTGTGCAAATAAAATATATTGTGGATGGTGTAGAAATTTCCCGAGAGCATTTTTCCTCTAACCTGACCAAGTAATGGTAACGAAGATTTTTATGGTAGAGTTCCAACAACGGCTGAGAGAATAAAATCTTTTCAAACCGATGGGGATCCATATCTTGTCAAGCTTCCGTTCAAACTTGCAAGGAATACAGAACAAAGATCTTGAGCCAAAATGGGAGTATGTTTACATTCCATTCTCTTATTTTTCTCATTTAGTCTTGCTTGTGTGATATATGTCCTGTGGAACATTATAAAACCATTATATCCATCAAAGTATTACTTGGCTTCTAACTGGTTCTGTTATCTCTGTCAGCTCTGCTCCTCATTTGAACATTAATCTTGAAATGAATTATTGGCCTTCCTTACCATGCAAACTTAGTGAATTCCTGGAGCCCTTATTTGATTTCCTTAATTCTTTATCAGTCAATGGTCGTAAAAATGCAATAGTAAGAGTCTTCTCTTTCAACTAAACCTGCTACACTGATGTAGTCTTGTAAATATAATTTGTTTATACCTGCCTGCTAAATTACACGGTTGGAACTTGGAATCGAGCGTTTTGATTCCTGCAATGATTTGAAAGTCATAAGTCATGCATTATATTACTTTGCTTTGCTCTAATATTATTTTTCTTTACTTTGCTTTATATTGCTTTGCTTTATATTATTTTTTTTGCATCTAGTGAGATTTGAACCCATGACATTTGGGTTGATAAAACATTAACTTTACCACTCAACCAAAACTTTACCTTCAAATGTTTTGTACATTTCAATTTTATTATGCACATTTTATTATCTCCATCAATTATATATATTTATAATGTTAACTCAATATCAACTCAGGATTGATGCCAATATCATTGATAGTAAATAATTTAAGTAATTTTATTTGTGTATTTTGGATTAATTTTGAGGAAAGTACTTCTAATTTTCTACATTTTCTTATCAGGTACACAAATTGGTGTTTTTACCTAAAGGCAAGCAAAAAGTGGACTTAATTGAAGAAATATGTGAAGAGATGGGCAACATTAGGATTCGGGGGAAATTGAGGGCTTAAATGCAGAGAGATTCTTAGTTGAATTGGTTAATAGCCTATATTTAAATTTTGTTATTTTCTTCAGTTTATTTTGACTAGAATTTATTTATTTTAAGTAAATGGGAAATTTAGTTTAGAAGTGGTCAAACTATTTTTAGTAACCAAATTGTATATAAATAGAGTCTTTTGGGTTCAATTTAAAAAGTACTTTTGATTTTGAGTAATTGAAGTAATTGTGCATTTTATTTTATTTTTCTTTCAACCATCTCCATTTTCTTTCCTTTACAAAGTTTGTCCAATTGCTTTCTTAATCCTTTCCCATTTCCATCCTTCATAATCACAAATAATTCATCACATTCATCCATCAAGCATGATTAAAATCATGTGCCACTAAGTTCTTTTTAGCCTTAGCCCGATTATCGCTTTGTCAAGAAATAATCGTGAGTTATGAAACCGTGCTAAAAACCTTTTTCAATCGGTACTCACTATCACTCCGGTTTATGGGATAGTACAAGTTCGTCCCTTAAAGTTAATTCGACTTCGATTCAAAAAGTGCACATTGGATTGAAGTACGTTGGCGTAGAGTTGGGAAGTCAAGTCGACTGTGCTACATTCGAGTTTCGCGAACAAATTGGCGTGTCTAGGTCGAAAATGGCTAGTTGGATTCCGTCAAGGGTGGTAGAGACCGGATAACAACCCACGTGGTTGAGGCTGCTAATTTGAGTTAGGCTTTTCAAAGCACAAGGCTGTTGAGATCTTAAATCGTGAGCAGGTGTGACATGGTTAGACATTCGACAATGGTCGGTTTGCAGGTCGTACCAGAACCGGCTACAAGAGTAAAAGTCGGTGGTTGGGATGTTCTCGAGCACTATAACCATCTTATCAATTAAAAAGGAAAGATTAAATTTCAAGGATTGGTTCAAGTTGGGAGAACTGAGGCTGAGGCTGAGGCTGAGGCTAAGCTTATTAAATATAGTTTTTCTCATTTTTATCTCGATTAATTACTTTGCATTAAGATTTATTTCACTTTGTTTATATTATTTTCGTTCTATTTTAGTTTAACATTTTATCTCTAAACCTCCACTTATTTATTTTTTTTTAGAGAGAAAGTCACAAGTCATGGGTACGACCTTCGACACGACGTTCAAGAAGAAGACACGCAAGTAGATTACAACAACCAGTCCATGTGGAATCGACCCTACTTCCTTATACTACTATTTTGTATTATTTGTCGTAGAAATATTTATATTTGGCGGGTTCGACACCTATCAAATTTTGGCACCGTTACCAGGGGTAAGTAACATTTTTCTAACTTTCATTTGTTTACTTTAATACTAGGTTTGAGCAGACACCTCTCAATGACTTTGAACCGAAGATAGAGAAATTAGGCTGAAGGTTGAGAAAAGAAGCTCACGGTAAATGTCTACAAATAGAGTTTGAAGAAGAAGCTTTCATTAAAGAAATTTTTGGTGACGAGGAAACAAAGAAAATGGAAGATCAGACTATTCGTCAACTTGCAGTAGCATCGAATGAACAACAACCTCTGTGTATAACTTATCCAGCGGAAGGGACACCGTTCGAGTTAAAGTCGGGTTTAATCCATCTCTTACCCACTTTCCACGGGATTCAAAATGAGAATCCACACACGCACCTAAAAGAATTTTATATGGTTTGCACGAGCATGAAACCCCAGGGAGTAACAGAAGACCAAATTAAACTTCGTGCATTTCCTTTTTTATTAGGCGACTCTACTAGAGAGTGGCTGTTTTATTTACCATCGAGATCTGTTAACATATGGATTGATATGTCTCGTTTATTCCTTGACAGGTTTTTCCCAGCAGCACGAGCAACCGAGTTGAGATGAGACATAGTGAGAATTGACAAAAGGAGACTGAAACGCTCTACGATTACTGGGAGCAGTATAAAAAGTTATGCGCAAGTTTCCCACAACACGAACTTTGTGAACAGTCATTGTTATAGTATTTCTACGAGGGACAACTCCTCATGGAGATGAAGATGATCGATGTAGCTAGTGGAGGGGCACTTGTTAACATGACTCATCAAAGAGCTAGGGAGTTGATTTCAACGATGACTGCGAGCTCTCAACAATTCCGACCGGCTACAGAACCCACAAGACGGGTTCATGGGTTAAGTACTTTGACCTTTGAAAATAAAATAGATAAACTCACTAATATTATGCAGAGTTTGCTTGTAGGTAAGTCAAACCCAGTGAAGTTGTGTGGGATTTGTACCATGTCAGATCACCCGACGGACTCATGTCTTATCTTACACGAGGATTCGACAGAATAAGAAAATATTGTCGAAAACTTTCCAGGTCCACCACAAAGACGGTATGATCCTTATTCGAATACATAGAATGCAGGGTGGAGGGACCATCCAAATCTAAGTTATGGATCGAATCCTTGATTCAATCAATCGTATCAGCAAAGGATGCCTCTGAATCAACAGCTACGACCTTCAAAGACATCTTTGCAAGCTATTGTTAAAAGGTTAGCCACTAGCATTGAAAAATTTCAAGAAAAGACTAACATGCATTTGGAGGAGACAAACAAACAGATGAGTAAGCTGGTAACCATGAAATGACATTTCTCATAATTTAAAACAATATTAAATTCTAAACATCTTTCTAAATTTTTTGCAAGATTTGATAAACATTCATTGAAGGAGTTACTGTAAACTGTAAAGTCATCCATAAATACCTCTATTATTTTCTCAACATAGTAGGAAAATACAATATTAAATGGCATTCTTTTGCGAGCTAACGTACCAAAAAGGCATGCAAACATCGTCATCTCTTGGTCCTTCGATGCCACTAGAATTTGAAAGAAACCTGAGTAACCATCGAGACAACAATAGTGAGATTTCCCTGCTAATCGTTCTAACATTTGATCTATAAAAGGAAGTGGAAAATGTCTTTTCGAGTTAAAGAGTTCAACTTCCTGTAATCTATGCAGACCCTTCACTCATTTTGGACTCGAGTGGGAACCATCTTACCTGTTGAGTTTTCAATTATGGTCACCCCAGTTTTCTTAGGTACTACGTGAAACGGGCATACCTAGTTACTATTAGATATGGGATAGATCATCCTAGCATCAATCAGCTTCTAGATTTCCTTCTTTACGACCTCAATCATTGGTGGATTGACGTGTCTTTGAGCTTTTCTCTTCGGACTTGAATTTTCTTCGATTGATATTCTGTGCATACAAGTTGAGGGACTTAACCCTTTAATATCGGTAATCGACCATCCAATCGCTTCCTTCCCTCAAAACTCGAACTAGATTTTCCTTCTCCAACTTCGAAAGCTTACTCGAAACAATCACTAGTAAAGTGTTTTCGTCTCTTAAGAATTCGTACTTAAGGTGTTCTGGTAGCATGACATTGATGGATGCTCCTAAATCACACATGGCTTTCTTAATGCCAACATTACCCATTTTGCAAGAAATTGAGAACATACCTTGGTCCTTACACTTAGGTGGAATTTCCTTCTGTAACACGGTAGAGACATTTTCTCCCATATTCACCCACTCGTTTCCTTGAAGCTTCTTTTTCCCATTGCACAGTTCTTTCAAGAATTTAGCATAGTGCGAAACTTGTTTGATTGCATCGAGTAAGGGAATATTGATTTTTATCTTTCAAAATGTCTCTGACATTTCTTTCTCTTCTCGCTCCTTTTTGCATTAGGCGATCCTTCTTGGAAATAGAGGTTGTACAATAAGTGGTTTTGGTGGTGATGACTCTATTGAAGCTTTTGAATCTGGTTTCTGTTTTTTGCGTTCAGTGTCGTGGGCACGACTCGTGCCTTTACCGATTCTAAGACTGTACCACTCCTTAACGTCATAGCGCTTGCATTATGTCGAGGGTTGGGTTCTGTTCAAGGTAGTTGTTGAATTACGTAATTAGAATTAGAATGTTCGAGTGGCTCATACCTATAGGAGAGCAACTCGCAAAGACGAATTTTGTGACGAAGTTTTGGGGCCTAATAAAATTTTCAAAGGAGGAAGATAGTGCTAATTTTTCACGTTAATATGCTTCTAACTCACTAGTCTTGCTCTGTGTTGTACTGGCTCTAGCCTACATTTCATATATCAACATTGAAGTGGAAATTTTGAATGGTTATAATTGAAGTAAACACTGGAAATTTTTAATTGAAAAGAACTTCTCAAATTTCATTACTCGTCTCATAATTTTGATTTCCACTAAAATTTAACTGCAAAAATTATTAATTCCCATGAAAATAAAAAACATAAACTCCAATAACTAATGGTATCCGAATGACCTAATCACTGCCAAATCCTACAACTTTGGTAACTCTTAAGCTTCCGTTTTCTCTACCTTTTCCCCATAATTTTTCTCTAAAAATTTGTTTATATTATTTAAACATATTAGTCATTTATTGCTTTTTGCTTTGCTTTGCTTTGCTTTATATTACTTTACCTTGCTTTGTTTTGCTTTTCTTTATATCACTTTGCTTTATATTGTTGTGCTTCATCGTTGTAAAGATACATACATACATCTGCAAACAAAATCTACAGCAACATAATTTGCTTTACAAAGACCACTGTTGCTCCATTTAAGTTATTGTCACACACATACCTCTTTTAAATAGGGTAAAGGAAAAGAAATGACATACATCTACAGGATTTCCAACCAACTTGGCTACTGCTACAGTAGCTTGAGCAAATTCACCACTATCAACAAGCCTTGTAATATCAAAGAGAGCATATGTAGATATGCCTTATTTTTTAGAATACCCTAATTAATCAGAAAAATATTAGAAATCCTTCTAATAGAAAAAAATTATGAAGCTATTAAGCATCATCCTGATGAACCATTTTCGAATGGCCTCTTGAAGAGTTTGCAGTGAAGTTGATGACAAGAAACTTAAGAGCAAAACAAACAATTAGAAGCCAAAAAAATTAATAAGACAAGAGCTTACTGTTACCATTGTATAGGTGAAAAGCTTTGATCGCATCTGTAACGTCACAGCAGTTGCACAAGCGAACACATGTCGATGCAAGTATAGTTGATAGACTGATTCCATCGGATATCGATCCCACAAGGAATGGGTTCTTGATGTTTAGATGTCGAAACAATTAATACTAAAATTAGATAAAATGTGAGTAAAGATGTCAGCATAATTTAGTCAGATCTGCACTCTAAAATAGTTAATATTGTCAATGTAATTATAAAAGTTAAATGTCAGTGCAATTTAGTCAGATCTGCACACTAAAAATAGTTAATTTTGTCAATGTAATTATAAAAGTTAAATGTCAGTGCAATTGAAAGTAAATAAAAGTGTTGTTTAAGTGTCGAGTATTTAAATGCAAGAAAGTAAAATATGACCAAGTGTAAAGGATTGGAGTGGATCATTGATTTCGCTAAATAGAAACGCTGGATGCACCTACAAGGTATTGTATAGATGAATTGTCGTAGCAATAAGGCTCCAATGAATCTTACCAATAAGCACCCACAATTACCCCACCTCTCGACGTGTGCAATGTTGTGTACTCAAGAACAAGTGACTAGAATCTCTTCTAATCCCAAGCAACTCTCGTTGTCTTGCTTATTAACCTAAGTTGTCACTGCATCTCTCAATGTTGGTAGACTGCAAATGCACTCGCGTGTTTGATGCAGTTAGATCCAAGAATAAACAAATGAAAAGCATTAAATAAAAATCAAAGTGATCTAACATTGAAAGATACTCTCGTATTAATTCAAATGTCATTAGAATTCATCAGCAAAAAAGAGGGGTCAACGAATACAATCGAAACTTACTATCTCTAGACTACTAGGACTATTCCTCAACCGCTCCTCTTGCATTGCATCGAGCACTTCTCGTCAGAAGTGGTTTCTTATTCGCTCAATCAGCTCACCTTCTTCCAGCTTAAATCTCATAAACACAAAGTAATTGAAGAATTTATTTCCTTTCCTCTTGATGATTTCTTCCATCTTCTTTCCTCTATTTATAGCCTTCAAAAGTTACTAGTTTCATCCTCCATTCTCAAATCCAGATCCAATTTGTAGCTGTCAAAGTTAGTTACAGTACAGCTGTGCACTCATGTAGACTTAATGTGTTCTTTAGAGATCTGCAGGTTGTCGCTGCATTTCTGGGCGCGATCTGAAACCTTTAATTGTGGCGACAACGAGTGATTTTCCTATGCTAGTGCTTCCAATTGTATATTTAGATTGAGTTCACTTATCCAAAGCTCAGGTTTTAATGCGGCGACATCTTTGGTCACAATTTCAAGCTGATCTTGTGGCTGCATTCTTCTTCCAACATTACTCTTTTGAGATGAGTTCCTGCACTGAAAATTCTAAACTGCAATATATAGGCTACTTGTAGCGACATTAGTACACAAAAGGTGTAAAAATAACAAGAATCTAAACCAAACTAAAATGAGTTAGAAAATATAGAAACTAAGTATGAAATGTCTATCATGCATGCTAAATATGCTATAAAAGAGACAATTAATACACAAATTTAGGGAGAAAATAGGTGTCATTTCTAATGCTATCATGCTCCCATAAATGAGTTGATAGCATTAGAAAAGACCATTAATTTCTCCTTATTTAAAGCATAATTTGTTCCCATTTTATCATATTTAGCATGCATTTTTAGCATTTTATATTCAGTAATTGCATTTTTTAAGTCAGTGATATTTGGTTTAATTTTCTTTAATTTTGTTCTACTTTTGCTACTAATGTCACCACATTTAGTGTTCAGTTTTGCGTCTAAAGATGTCAATGAAGGAATCTGTACTAAAAGATCAACGCAGGAAGGTGTCTAAGGTTGTCACCGTAATTTAGAATCCAAAATTGCACCCAAACCTGTCGCCGCATGAACATATCCAGAAGTACTAGTGCTTGAAAATATCAAGGTTGTCGCAAGCGAATTAAAATCTAAATTTGCGTCTAGAGATGCCACGACAACCTTTAATTGCTTGCTGAATGCACCAAATCTACGTGAATGTACATCTGGATTAACTAACTTGTACAACTGTAAAGAAGTTATATCTGAAGAAGAAGGACACCTGTATTTAGTATTAAAGATAAATACTGATGAAAAGAAGAGGGGGAGGGATCTTGGAAGTTCGTGACAAAGATCCAATTAGTTTTTCATATTTTCTTTAAGCTTGCCTCCATGGCAACTTAGTTTCTTGGAGGGTGAACTGACTGCAACGAGAAGACAATCCTGCTCCTGACAAGGAGTGTTCCTAAGTGTAACACAAGAGGAGCATTAGGGAAGAGTTCTAGTAGGCTAGGAATAGAATGCTTCAGCTTGTTCTTTATTTCCTCTCAAACGCTAATAAATTCTGATGAAGTTAAATGTGTATGGAAGTACCTTTTAATTTTAGACGTAATTTAATTTCTGCTCTATTTTCTCTTATCTGTTTATCTTTGGATTTAATTTCTTGATCATGAAAGTGCTATTGCAGTTACTGACAGTGGAAACTGCAGTGACAAATTAAATTAACAAGCAAGACAATGGAAGTTGCTTGGGGAACTAAGGAATTCTGGCCACTAGTTCTTGAATGCATAACATTTCTAGCACTGGAAGGTGTGGTTAATGTGTGTAGTTGGGTCTTTGATAAACAAGATAGTCGAAGTTGGTAAGATCTTATTAAGCTTAATTGCGGTGACAATTTATCTATTATTTACCTTGTGGTTACATTTAGTGGTTTATCGGCTTAACAAGTCAAGGATCCCCATTCCATTATCATTGTTTTTACTTCTTTAATTTGGATTCCTGACGTGGCTCCGAAAGTGCACTTTGCTGGGTTTAGCTTTAATTGATACTTTCTTAGCCTTCCAAACAAGTTCCTCAAGATTCTTACATGCTCTTCCTCTGTTTGGGATTTTGCAATCATGTCGTCGACGTAAACTTCAATCTCTTTAGGCATCATGTCATGAAACAAGGTCATCATGGCCTTTTGATAAGTTGCCCCTGCGTTTTTGAGTCTGAAAGGCAACACCTTATAGCAAAACATTCCCCACAATGTGACAAACGTGATTTTGGTCATATCCTCAAGGTCCATCCTTATCTGACTATACCTCGAGAAACCATTCATGAATGAAAACAAGGAATGACCTGCTGTGTTATCGACTAATGTGTTGATGTGAGGTAATGGGAAGTTATCCTTTAGGCTAGATTTATTTAAATCTCGATAGTCCACACACATGCGCACCTTTCCATCTTTTTTAGGAACAGGGACTATGTTAGCTACCCATTCCAAGTATTTAACTATTTGGAGAAACCCAGCGTCACTCTTCTTTTATTTTCAATAACACATCTAGTCTCATCCTTCAGAGCTTTTGCTGCACAGGCTTGCATTCTTCCTTTATGGGAAGTTTTTGTACCACAATGCCAGTACTCAGGCAAAGCATATCTTGGTACGACCATGTGAAGATGTCTTGGAACTCTTGAAGTAATTCGATAAGATCCTTTCTGGTTTCTAAGGAGATGCTTGTCCCAATTTTCACCTCTTTCTTTTCATCTTCATTTCCCAGATTAATAACTTCCACTTGGTCTGAATAAGGTAGGATTTTCTTTTCTTCTTGCTTCATCATTCTTAACAGATCTGGAGGCAAATTACAATCTTGATCATCTTCGAGGTCTTGAAGCTCCTCTAAACACATATCTTGCTCAAAGTAAAGCTCTAAGTTAGCATCAGGGTTACTCATATTATTGATATTCGGGGATCTGTCAAGGGATGAAATGGAGGTCTAAAGAACAAAATAAATGTACTAAAGAATGATTATATGGTTTGTATATAAGTATGTTTATCAAATTTTCCAAGAATGTATGTATTAAAGAATGATTAATCTTGTTTATTGGTTATGTACAAATGGTTTATTATGTTGGATTAAGAATGAAAGAATAATTAAGAAAAAGAAAAATTGTCATATAAGATGGAAATGCATTTTCATTCAAAATAACTGGATAATGATCATACGCTCTTTTACAAAAAGATCCATATTGCTTTTGAGCCTAAAGCAATAGGTGTTCTAAGCATTACTCTAAAGAAATCTTAAAAATTATAGGGAGTTCCTCCACAGTCCAATTGTTCAAAGTGCTTCCAGGTGCACATGGACTAATTCCTGATAGGTTTCCTTCTTTTCCTTCATCAAATATAACGTTGATACCTAGGTCCTTTGTGATTCCTCCAATCTTGACCGTTACTTGCTCTTTTTCTAGCCTCGTCTCTTGGTTGATCACCCCTCCTAAGACAAAAGTCTCATATATGTGCAGGAAGACCATGGGTTCCCTCGAAATTTCCTTTTCGGACAATCTTGCCCTCCTTCTTTCTTGCTTTCTTTCTAGCTCCTTTTTCTTTTGTTTTGCGTTCGGTTTGTACCCCAGGCCATAATGATCCCATTTTTCTATCAGCATCAGCACACTGGTTCTTTCGTGGAGGTATTTTCCTAGTCCCCTTCTAAGTAACGCCCCCTTTCCAATTGTTAGAAACAAACACATTCTGGTAGTTGATGATATCGTGGGCACAAGGATCTTGCTCCCCTCAGCAATGAAAGTTGCGTTGACGAATTCGAGTGAGAGAAAAGAACATTCATTAGCCTCTTCATCTATTCTCACGTAAGGTTAATCACTCGTTATGGACATGATAATTTCCTCTTCAGCATTGTTTGTGATTAACCGTCCTTCATTTACTAGTTTCACTTTCTGGTGCAGTGAAGAATGTACTGCTCCAACTAAGTGAATTCATGGTCTTCCCAATAAACAGTTATAAGTGGGCCTGATATCCATCACTAGAAAATTCACTTCATATGTATTTGGCCCAATTTGAAGAGGTATTTCAATCTTGCCCATTACCTTCCTCTCAGTCCCGTCAAATGCTCTCACTATATTATTACACCCTTTCATGTGAGAGCTATCAATTGGTAATCTCTGCATGGTAGCTAATGGTAGCACATACAGAGCTGAGCCATTGTTTATGAGTACTCCGAGTAGCGTGTACCCCTTACAACGGGTAGTGATGTGTAAGGCTTTGGTAGAACCCATTCCTCCTATCGGTATTTCATCATCGCTGAAGAAAATGAAGTTATCGAAACTCACATTATTGACTAATTGATCCAGCTTATTGACAGAGATGTCATTTGCTACATATGTTTTGTTCAGCACCTTCATTAGTGCCCTTCAATGGGCTTTTGAGCTTAAGAGTAAGAACAAGATTGATATCCGAGTAGGCTATTTGTGTAATTGTTCCATTACACTATATTCGCCATGTCTTAGAACTTCAAAAACTCTCTTGTCTCTTTCTCAAATACGGGCTCATTCGTGGGTGCTTCGAGTTTGCTAATTATTTCTTCCTCTAACTCGTACATTATTGCCTTTGCTTTGTTAATCTCTTTCTCCTTATTCACTAGGTCATAACTCTTACCATTGCGGGTAACAAGATTCACATCCTTCTTGAGTTCCCCTTCACTTGGTATGGTTACGTTGCAATTGTAATTCCACGAGACCTTATTGCTATCTTTGTAAGGGAACGTTGCTAGCTTTTGTATGATAATGCACGGGATTACCTGCTCCCTTCCTGCGCTGTTCATGGGTTTAGAAATAATCACCTTTGGGCGATTAATCTCATAATCCTTTGTTGTCCCATCCTCGAAGGTGTAAATATCATCAACCTCCTCTTCTTCTTCGAAGAATTCCAACTTTTTGTTGTCCATTAGCGTCTGTACTATTGCTTTGAACTCGATGCAGTCTTGGATCTCATGCCTCTCAATGACATGAAACTCGCAGTAGCTTTCAGCCTTCATTATCATGCTTCCTTACCCTCCGTGATTACCCTCTCTTAGACCAACTGTCGTTATACCCATTGGAGTGGGGACCTAACTTCTTCACCATTTCTTTTAGTTTTCTGGCCCTTCCCTTCTATCAAAGCATTTACTCCCTACTCTGGGTGATTGGGCAGGGGATTCCCAGCTATGTTGGGTTTTGTTGGTTCTTCTAATTTCACGATTCCATGCTCGATGAGTCCCTCCACTCACCTCTTGAAGGCGGGGTAATTCTCAGTCGAATGACCTTCTGCCCCTGCATGGTATTCACAATGGGCGTTCACGTTATACCAAGCTGGGAACGAGGGTTTATATGGCTTTACGTGCTGTAGAGATACTTCATGTGCGTCATACAGTATTTTGTAAAGTTCTCCATACGATATAGGAAGGGGAGTATATTGAATCCTACCCCTATTCGGTCTGAAACCTGGTTCTTGCCTAGGAGTACTTTGATAATTGCTTGTTGGGGCTTTAGGCTGTCCTGTTACAAATGGCTTGGCGTAACTTGGCCTGTACACACTTGCATTATTAACTTCATTATCCCTCCTTTTGGGAGTAGGCCTTTTAGTGTTTTTTCCAGCCTCAATCTTGCCAGTTTTGATTGCATTTTCGATCATTTCCCCCGATATGACCATATCAAAAAAACTCTTAGTGGCGTTTCCTAACAGATGATTAAGATAAGGTGCCTTGAGGGTGCTAACGAACAACATCATTATTTCTTTTTCTGTTAGTGGTGGTTGCACCTGAGTTGCCATATCTCGCCACCTCTGTGCGTACTGTCTGAAACTCTCGTTTGATCTTTTTTCCATGTTTTGTAGTGTGAGTCGATCAGGGGCTATTTTTGTTACGTGGTCGTATTGTTTTAAAAAGGCCTGTGCTAGATCTATCCATGAATGAATTTTTACTCGGCTCAATTGATTATACCATCTAAGTGGCGATCCTGCTAGGCTATCTTGAAAACAATGAATCAGTAGTTGGTCATTATGAACGTGCCCTGTAATTTTCCTACAAAACATGGTAAGGTGAGTTTCGGGGAAGCTTGTTCCATTATATTTCTCAAATTTTGAGGTCTTGAATTTAGGAGAGAGAACTAAATCTGGGACTAGACTTAATTCTTTGGCGTTCATCCCATAAGAATTTTCAATTCCCTGTATTGCTTCAATCCTCTCTTCTAATCGCTTGTATTTTTCTTCTATCTGTCAGGATAGATCTGTCCTTATCATTTCATCGAAATTCGAGACACCCAGATTTACAACATTATCCTCAAGGTTTGATCCGAACCCTACTGGAAATTAGCCATCTTTGCTGTGCCAGTGGCCTACTGTTGCGCTCATATAGTAATGGTGGCCTCCCGTGTTGGTGCCTCATGCGAAGCTGGGTTATGGAGGGGTGTAAAACCTGGGGGAATAATTGGGTCCTCGTCTTCCACAATTACAGGACCTTTTCCTTTATCGACCATGCTTTGCTTCACTAGTGCCAGTTCATTCATCAAATTGTTTTGCACTTCCATAAACTGATTTTTCATTCCCCTACACATCAACGTCATTTGTTCCTGAATGTGCCCTTGCATTTGATCTTGTAATTCTTTTTGGATTTGCTCGAGTCTTTGCTTAATGGCCTTAGTTTTTTTACGAGTATTATATCGGTGCAAGCTTTCAATGATTACCGATGTAGCTATTAAAGTTTTCAATGAGTTAGAATTATTATGCTAAAATATGCAAAGATGCAATGCAAATAAAATGCATGCATGTAATGCAAGAAAATGCATTAATTTTGAAGTTCGTTTTCATTAGACAACTTCTCTAGAAGAAAAACTTCTTTACATAAAGCGAAACTACACAAATGGCTTTGCCTTATTGCCTAGAGCTTTGATCTTTCTAAGAAGCCCAGCTAATTTTTATCCTCGTTCTGATTTCGATTCATATTGAAGGTTTAGAATATCAACTTTGATAGCTAGCTCTTACCTATGACCAGCGGCTTCCCTCATTTGGGTCAATGCTCTTCCCATTACATAATATCTTTCTTCGACTTGTCTCTAAGCTTGTCAAGAGTGTCATTCACTGGTTTCCAGATTCCTCTCCATGATCTCAAATCGAATCTCATTGTTGTGGAATGCAACCTCTAATTCCTGTACCCTTTCCCTTAATTCTTGACTTTCGGCCATACTTGCTTTGAGTTTCAGGACAATGTTTCGGTTGTGGTGTCTTCATAGTGATTCTTCTAACTCCCTTATTCTTACTTCTAATCTAGCTATTTGGGCTTTCATCTCAGCCTTCTCGACTTGTTTCTCTAACAGCTCTCCTTTCAGGGCGTTTTCTCGAACCTGACCGTCTTGGAATTTCCTTTGCCACTATTCTATTTGGTCTTTCTACATCTAAATTTCTTGTCGCCATTGTTCCGACGTTTTACCCAATCCTGCGGTTCTCATAGGCAAACAGAGCTTCTTATAAACTTTCTTCAAGTCTGCTAGGTCTTCTTCGACTTTATGTTTGTGTTTCCTCAATTTTTCAGCCTCTAACCTATGTATATCCACGTCCAGTCCCAACATTATCTTTTCTTCTTCCAGGACCTCTATTCTTTTTTCGAACTCTGAGCTCCTTTTCTCGAAGTCTTGTTTCATGATGTCTATTTCTAATGGGACCTCTTGTAAATATTCCTCAATCGGTCGAACATTTTTAAGATTTGACGCTGGAATGTTATCGTTAACTCTTTTACTTCTCCAGCAATCATAATTTGGTATTGTCATTGGATCTGGACTAAATTTTTTCATTTTATATACTTTCTTCCATGTATTTGCTACTTCTCGGACCCTCTTCTTGTAATCATGCCCTTTTTAGGAGAACTCACACTGAGCTAGGCTGTGTGTCGCAAGGATAAATTATTTTGTCTTGTACTGCCTTAACACGAGCAGAAGGGCATATCCTGTGGCACCCCATACCCCGAGTAGAGGGACCCAATCAAAGCTACCACAACGATAGAGGATCTCCTTTGGGATGAACCAAGGCGCGCACCATTCGAAATCCTCATCCTGAAGGTTTTGAAGGATAGCCATCCATTTTTCCTCAAATACATTCTATTCCTTTTGCGTGGTAACAAATTCCTTTAAAGGTGAGAAATCGACTGAGAACACTTTGCAGTAAAAATTTTCTACCTTCCAGAAATGGC